>JBAIAC010000687.1:2500-15000 GCA_037349315.1 Chelydra serpentina
ATTCAAAGGGTTGACCTGCTGGCCGGTTTGCTTTCCGGCCACCAGGTCAACCCATTGCATTCAATGGGTTGACCTGGTGGCCGGTTTGCTTTCCGGGCCGGGTGCCCCTCCACTCCCACGGCGGCGCAGCAGCGGTGATGAGAACCACGGAGGAGGCTTAATAGTCGGGACGGAGCAGGTCCGGGGAGGCTTAATAGTCGGGACGGAGCAGGTCCGGGGAGGCTTAATAGTCGGGACGGAGCAGGTCCGGGGAGGCTTAATAGTCGTGCCCCGGGGAGTCCGGGGAGCAGGCTTAATAGTCGTCAGAGGGTGGGGGGTGGTGGCGGGGGAGAGGCTTAACATTCGTCCCCGGGACTGTCAGTGGGGAGGCCTTTTTTGTCGTCGCCCGGGCGGTACGGGGGAGGCTTAACAGTCGTCCCCAGGGAATCATAGCATCTCAGAGTTGGAAGGGACCTCAGGAGGTCACCTTGTCCAACCCCCTGCTGAAAGCAGGACCAACCCCAACTACCTCGTCCCACCCAGGGCTTTGTCAAGCCTGGCCTTCAAAACCTCTAAGGAAGGAGATGCCACCACCTCCCTAGGTAAGCCGTTGCAGTGCTTCACCACCCTTCTAGTGAACAAGGTTGTTCCGAATATCCAACCTAAACCTCCCCCTCTGCAACTTGAGACCATCGCGGAGGAAGCCGGGGAGGGGCGGGGAGCCGGAGCCCGACTCCCCAGTCGCAGGCGCCCGTCGGGGTCGGGCTAGGGAGGCGAGGGGCCGGGAGAAGGGCCGGCAACGTTTCAAGGTCCCCACCCGGAGAGCAGGCCGACCCCCGGGGAAGCGTCCGGGAAAGGCTCCGAGTCCCCACCCGGAGAGCAGGCCGACCCCCGGGGAAGCGTCCGGGAAAGTCTCCGAGTCCCCAACCGGAGAGCAGGCCGACCCCCGGGGAAGCGTCGGGGATGCAGGCCGAGGCCCCACCAGGAGAGCAGGTCGACCCCCCGGGAATTTTTTTCCGAGTCCCGACACGGCCACCAGGTCAACCCCATTCAAGTAAACTCGAGAATATCCACAGGAGGGCAGCACGCAGGCAGGCCAGGCCAGGCCTCGGACGGCCAGCAGCCCATTCCCGGGCAGCGCCGGCTCCCTGAGGGGAGGCGCAGGGGGGCCCGAGCGAGACCGGGCCAGTCCGCCAAGTGCCAGTGGTCTGCCCCCGACGCTTCGGGGGCCGTGGGTCCTCCGCGGGGGCAGGCCGGGGGGGGGTGGGGGCACCTGCACACGCGCCCTCCGTCACGGAAGGCCGGGCCTAGCACGGGTGACGGGGGGTGGTCCGGGTGCCGGGGGCCGGGGTCGGGGGTCCCCGGCACGTCCGAGCGAGTCGGCCCCGTGCCCCGGGTCTGCCCACGGGGCTTCGGGGGCCCTGGGTCCCCCGCGGAGGCAGCCCGGGGGGCCCTGCACACCCGCCGTCCGTTTCGGAAGGCCGGGCCTAGCACGGGGGTCGGGGGGAGGTCCGGGGGCCGGAGGCCGTGGTCGGGGGTCCCCGGCGAGTCCGAGCGAGTCGGCCCCGTGCCCCTTGTCTGCCCACAGGGCTTCGGGAGCCGTGGGTCCCCCGCGGACGCAGCGCGGGGGGCCCTGCACACCCGCCGTCCGTTTCGGAAGGCCGGGCCTAGCACGGGTGACGGGGGGCGGTCCCGGGGGCCGGAGGCCGGGGCCGGGGGTTCCCGGCGAGTCCGAGCGAGTCGGCCCCGTGCCCCGGGTCTGCCCACGGGGCTTCGGGGGCCCTGGGTCCCCCGCGGAGGCAGCCCGGGGGGCCCTGCACACCCGCCGTCCGTTTCGGAAGGCCGGGCCTAGCACGGGTGACGGGGGGTGGTCCGGGTGCCGGAGGCCGGGGTCGGGGGTCCCCGGCGAGTCCGAGCGAGTCGGCCCCGTGCCCCGGGTCTGCCCACGGGGCTTCGGGGGCCCTGGGTCCCCCGCGGAGGCAGCCCGGGGGGCCCTGCACACCCGCCGTCCGTTTCGGAAGGCCGGGCCTAGCACGGGTGACGGGGGGTGGTCCGGGTGCCGGAGGCCGGGGTCGGGGGTCCCCGGCGAGTCCGAGCGAGTCGGCCCCGTGCCCCGGGTCTGCCCACGGGGCTTCGGGGGCCCTGGGTCCCCCGCGGAGGCAGCCCGGGGGGCCCTGCACACCCGCCGTCCGTTTCGGAAGGCCGGGCCTAGCACGGGTGACGGGGGGCGGTCCCGCGGGCCGGAGGCCGGGGCCGGGGGTTCCCGGCGAGTCCGAGCGAGTCGGCCCCGTGCCCCGGGTCTGCCCACGGGGCTTCGGGGGCCCTGGGTCCCCCGCGGAGGCAGCCCGGGGGTCCCTGCACACCCGCCGTCCCTTTCGGAAGGCCGGGCCTAGCACGGGTGAAGGGGGGGTGGTCCGGGTGCCGGAGGCCGGGGTCGGGGGTCCCCGGCGAGTCCGAGCGAGTCGGCCCTGTGCCCCGGGTCTGCCCACGAGGCTTCGGGGGCCCTGGGTCCCCCGCGGAGGCAGCCCGGGGGGCCCTGCACACCCGCCGTCCGTTTCGGAAGGCCGGGCCTAGCACGGGTGACGGGGGGTGGTCCGGGTGCCGGAGGCCGGGGTTGGGGGTTCCCGGCGAGTCCGAGCGAGTCGGTCCCGTGCCCCGGGTCTGCCCACGTGGCTTCGGGGGCCCTGGGTCCCCCGCGGAGGCAGCCCGGGGGGCCCTGCACACCCGCCGTCCCTTTCGTAAGGCCGGGCCTAGCACGGGTGACGGGGGGTGGTCCCGGGGGCCGGAGGCCGGGGTCGGGGGTCCCCGGCGAGTCCGAGCGAGTCGGCCCCGTGCCCCGGGTCCGCCCACGGGGCTTCGGGGGCCCTGGGTCCCCCGCGGAGGCAGCCCGGGGGGCCCTGCACACCCGCCGTCCCTTTCGTAAGGCCGGGCCTAGCACGGGTGACGGGGGGTGGTCCCGGGGGCCGGAGGCCGGGGTCGGGGGTCCCCGGCGAGTCCGAGCGAGTCGGCCCCGTGCCCCGGGTCCGCCCACGGGGCTTTGCGGGCCGTGGGTCCCCCGCGGGGGCAGCCCGGGGGGCCCTGCACACCCGCCGTCCGTTTCGGAAGGCCGGGCCTAGCACGGGTGAAGGGGGGGTGGTCCGGGTGCCGGAGGCCGGGGTTGGGGGTTCCCGGCGAGTCCGAGCGAGTCGGTCCCGTGCCCCGGGTCTGCCCACGGGGCTTCGGGGGCCCTGGGTCCCCCGCGGAGGCAGCCCGGGGGTCCCTGCACACCCGCCGTCCCTTTCGGAAGGCCGGGCCTAGCACGGGTGACGGGGGGTGGTCCGGGTGCCGGGGGCCGGGGTCGGGGGTCCCCGGCACGTCCGAGCGAGTCGGCCCCGTGCCCCGGGTCTGCCCACGGGGCTTCGGGGGCCCTGGGTCCCCCGCGGAGGCAGCCCGGGGGGCCCTGCACACCCGCCGTCCGTTTCGGAAGGCCGGGCCTAGCACGGGGGTCGGGGGGAGGTCCGGGGGCCGGAGGCCGTGGTCGGGGGTCCCCGGCGAGTCCGAGCGAGTCGGCCCCGTGCCCCTTGTCTGCCCACGGGGCTTCGGGGGCCGTGGGTCCCCCGCGGACGCAGCGCGGGGGGCCCTGCACACCCGCCGTCCGTTTCGGAAGGCCGGGCCTAGCACGGGTGACGGGGGGCGGTCCCGGGGGCCGGAGGCCGGGGCCGGGGGTTCCCGGCGAGTCCGAGCGAGTCGGCCCCGTGCCCCGGGTCTGCCCACGAGGCTTCGGGGGCCCTGGGTCCCCCGCGGAGGCAGCCCGGGGGGCCCTGCACACCCGCCGTCCGTTTCGGAAGGCCGGGCCTAGCACGGGTGACGGGGGGCGGTCCGGGTGCCGGAGGCCGGGGTCGGGGGTCCCCGGCGAGTCCGAGCGAGTCGGCCCCGTGCCCCGGGGCTGCCCACGGGGCTTCGGGGGCCCTGGGTCCCCCGCGGAGGCAGCCCGGGGGGCCCTGCACACCCGCCGTCCGTTTCGGAAGGCCGGGCCTAGCACGGGTGACGGGGGGCGGTCCCGGGGGCCGGAGGCCGGGGTCGGGGGTCCCCGGCGAGTCCGAGCGAGTCGGCCCCGTGCCCCGGGTCTGCCCACGAGGCTTCGGGGGCCCTGGGTCCCCCGCGGAGGCAGCCCGGGGGGCCCTGCACACCCGCCGTCCCTTTCGGAAGGCCGGGCCTAGCACGGGTGACGGGGGGTGGTCCGGGTGCCGGAGGCCGGGGTCGGGGGTTCCCGGCGAGTCCGAGCGAGTCGGTCCCGTGCCCCGGGTCTGCCCACTAGGCTTCGGGGGCCCTGGGTCCCCCGCGGAGGCAGCCCGGGGGGCCCTGCACACCCGCCGTCCGTTTCGGAAGGCCGGGCCTAGCACGGGTGACGGGGGGCGGTCCCGGGGGCCGGAGGCCGGGGTCGGGGGTCCCCGGCGAGTCCGAGCGAGTCGGCCCCGTGCCCCGGGTCCGCCCACGGGGCTTTGCGGGCCGTGGGTCCCCCGCGGGGGCAGCCCGGGGGGCCCTGCACACCCGCCGTCCGTTTCGGAAGGCCGGGCCTAGCACGGGTGAAGGGGGGGTGGTCCGGGTGCCGGAGGCCGGGGTCGGGGGTCCCCGGCGAGTCCGAGCGAGTCGGCCCTGTGCCCCGGGTCTGCCCACGGGGCTTCGGGGGCCCTGGGTCCCCCGCGGAGGCAGCCCGGGGGGCCCTGCACACCCGCCGTCCGTTTCGGAAGGCCGGGCCTAGCACGGGTGACGGGGGGCGGTCCGGG
Source organism: Chelydra serpentina (assembly GCA_037349315.1). Taxonomy (NCBI): domain Eukaryota; kingdom Metazoa; phylum Chordata; order Testudines; family Chelydridae; genus Chelydra; species Chelydra serpentina. Next base: position 7,246 of record JBAIAC010000687.1, read on the forward strand.
TGCCGGAGGCCGGGGTCGGGGGTTCCCGGCGAGTCCGAGCGAGTCGGTCCCGTGCCCCGGGTCTGCCCACGTGGCTTCGGGGGCCCTGGGTCCCCCGCGGAGGCAGCCCGGGGGGCCCTGCACACCCGCCGTCCCTTTCGTAAGGCCGGGCCTAGCACGGGTGACGGGGGGTGGTCCCGGGGCCCGGAGGCCGGGGTCGGGGGTCCCCGGCGAGTGCGAGCGAGTCGGCCCCGTGCCCCGGGTCTGCCCACGGGGCTTCGCGGGCCGTGGGTCCGCCGCGGGGGCAGCCCGGGGGGCCCTGCACACCCGCCGTCCGTTTCGGAAGGCCGGGCCTAGCACGGGTGACGGGGGGTGGTCCCGGGGGCCGGAGGCCGGGGTCGGGGGTCCCCGGCATGTCCGAGCGAGTCGGCCCCGTGCCCCGGGTCTGCCCACGAGGCTTCGGGGTCTGTGGGAACCCGACGGGGAGCCGGGCGCCCAGACCCGCGACCTTCGGCCGTCGCCTCTGGCCCCGTAGACAGAGTGGCAACGGGGGCGGTGGGGCGGCTTTCCAGGTTCTCCGCTCCCCCTTCCCCCCTCCCTCGCCCCCGGTCCCCTCCACACACAGACAGACAGACAGACAGACACACACACACACACACACACACACAGACTACCCCTCTCCCCATTCCTTGCTCCTGCCCCGGAAAACGAGAGGGCCGGCTCGGACCGGGAAAAGCTGCCTACGGCACCTGGGATTCCCAGGCGGTCACCCATCCAAGTACTAGCCAGGCCCGGGACGGTTTACCTTCCGAGATCTGACGGGATCGGGGGCGTTCGGTCCGGTATGGCCGTAGGCGCCGAGCTCCGCGCCTCCTGGCCCGCTATCCCTGACCGGAATCCAGGCCACCCCCAACCCGAGGAAGCGGGCTGAAAAATTTTCAAAGTCCCCGCTCGGCCACCTGGTCAACCCCGGGAACGGTCTCGAAATTTTTCTAAGTCCCGACTCGGACAGCAGGTCAACCCCCGTTCGCGTCCAGGGGTTGACCTGATGGCCGGGCTCCTCCCCGGCCACCGGGCCGACCCGGTACTCCCTGCGGGCCTCGGAGCACCCTCCCCGGGTAGCCCCCGGCTCCCCGAGGCCGTCGTGGAAATTTTGTTCCGGACTTCCATGGGCCCGATCAGTGCGCCGGGGGGAAGGTCCGCGGCCGCAGCCCGGGACGGTGCGCCCTGGGCGGCTTGCCGCCAAGCCGCGAGTGGCCCCGATCCTTTTTTTTTTTTTTTTTTTTTTTTTTTTTTTTTCTTTTTTCTTTTTCCCGGGGTGTGTGCGGGAGTGTGTGGGGGTGTGCGGGCAGGGACGTGTCTCCAAGTCCCTCCTCGGTATCCAGGTGACCGCCACCCCGAGGAAGCGGGCTGAACCATTTTCAGAGTCCCCGCTCGGCCACCTGTTCAACCCCGGGAAGGGTCTCGGAAAATTTCTAAGTCCGGACTCGGACACCAGGTCAACCCCGTTGGGGGGTCCGGGGGTTGACCCGATGGCCGGGCTGGTCCCCGGCCACCAGGTCAACCCCGTTGGGGTCCGGGGGTTGACCTGATGGCCGGGCTGCTCCCCGGCCACCAGGTCAACCCCTTTGGGGGTCCGGAGGTTGACCTGATGGCCGGGCTGCTCCCCGGCCCCCGAGTCGACCCGGTACTCCCTGCGGCCCTCGGAGCACCCTCCCCGGGTAGCCCCCGGCTCCCCGAGGCCGTCGTGGAAATTTTGTTCCGGACTTCCATGGGCCCGATCAGTGCGCCGGGGGGAAGGTCCGCGGCCGCAGCCCGGGACGGTGCGCCCTGGGCGGCTTGCCGCCAAGCCGCGAGTGGTCCCGATCCTTTTTTTTTTTTTTTTTTTTTCTTTTTCCCGGGGTGTGTGCGGGAGTGTGTGGGGGTGTGCGGGCAGGGACGTGTCTCCAAGTCCCTCCTCGGAATCCAGGTCACCGCCACCCCGAGGAAGCGGGCTGAACCATTTTCAGAGTCCCCGCTCGGCCACCTGGTGAACCCCGGGAAGGGTCTCGGAAAATTTCTAAGTCCGGACTCGGACACCAGGTCAACCCCGTTGGGGGTCCGGGGGTTGACTCGATGGCCGGGCTGGTCCCCGGCCACCAGGTCAACCCCGTTGGGGTCCGGGGGTTGACCTGATGGCCGGGCTGCTCCCCGGGCACCAGGTCAACCCCTTTGGGGGTCCGGGGGTTGACCTGATGGCCGGTCTGCTCCCCGGCCCCCGGGTCGACCCGGTACTCCCTGCGGCCCTCGGAGCACCCTCCCCGGGTAGCCCCCGGCTCCCCGAGGCCGTCGTGGAAATTTTGTTCCGGACTTCCATGGGCCCGATCAGTGCGCCGGGGGGGTGGTCCGCGGCCGCAGCCCGGGACGGTGCGCCCTGGGCGGCTTGCCGCCAAGCCGCGAGTGGTCCCGATCCTTTTTTTTTTTTTTTCTTTTTTCTTTTTCCCGGGGTGTGTGCGGGAGTGTGTGGGGGTGTGCGGGCAGGGACGTGTCTCCAAGTCCCTCCTCGGAATCCAGGTCACCGCCACCCCGAGGAAGCGGGCTGAACCATTTTCAGAGTCCCCGCTCGGCCACCTGGTCAACCCCGGGAAGGGTCTCGGAAAATTTCTAAGTCCGGACTCGGACACCAGGTCAACCCCGTTGGGGGGTCCGGGGGTTGACCCGATGGCCGGGCTGGTCCCCGGCCACCAGGTCAACCCCGTTGGGGGTCCGGGGGTTGACCTGATGGCCGGGCTGCTCCCCGGCCACCAGGTCAACCCCTTTGGGGGTCCGGAGGTTGACCTGATGGCCGGGCTGCTCCCCGGCCCCCGGGTCGACCCGGTACTCCCTGCGGCCCTCGGAGCACCCTCCCCGTGTAGCCCCCGGCTCCCCGAGGCCGTCGTGGAAATTTTGTTCCGGACTTCCATGGGCCCGATCAGTGCGCCGGGGGGAAGGTCCGCGGCCGCAGCCCGGGACGGTGCGCCCTGGGCGGCTTGCCGCCAAGCCGCGAGTGGTCCCGATCCTTTTTTTTTTTTTTTTTTTTTTTCTTTTTCCCGGGGTGTGTGCGGGAGTGTGTGGGGGTGTGCGGGCAGGGACGTGTCTCCAAGTCCCTCCTCGGTATCCAGGTGACCGCCACCCCGAGGAAGCGGGCTGAACCATTTTCAGAGTCCCCGCTCGGCCACCTGTTCAACCCCGGGAAGGGTCTCGGAAAATTTCTAAGTCCGGACTCGGACACCAGGTCAACCCCGTTGGGGGGTCCGGGGGTTGACCCGATGGCCGGGCTGGTCCCCGGCCACCAGGTCAACCCCGTTGGGGTCCGGGGGTTGACCTGATGGCCGGGCTGCTCCCCGGCCACCAGGTCAACCCCTTTGGGGGTCCGGAGGTTGACCTGATGGCCGGGCTGCTCCCCGGCCCCCGAGTCGACCCGGTACTCCCTGCGGCCCTCGGAGCACCCTCCCCGGGTAGCCCCCGGCTCCCCGAGGCCGTCGTGGAAATTTTGTTCCGGACTTCCATGGGCCCGATCAGTGCGCCGGGGGGAAGGTCCGCGGCCGCAGCCCGGGACGGTGCGCCCTGGGCGGCTTGCCGCCAAGCCGCGAGTGGTCCCGATCCTTTTTTTTTTTTTTTTTTTTTCTTTTTCCCGGGGTGTGTGCGGGAGTGTGTGGGGGTGTGCGGGCAGGGACGTGTCTCCAAGTCCCTCCTCGGAATCCAGGTCACCGCCACCCCGAGGAAGCGGGCTGAACCATTTTCAGAGTCCCCGCTCGGCCACCTGGTGAACCCCGGGAAGGGTCTCGGAAAATTTCTAAGTCCGGACTCGGACACCAGGTCAACCCCGTTGGGGGTCCGGGGGTTGACTCGATGGCCGGGCTGGTCCCCGGCCACCAGGTCAACCCCGTTGGGGTCCGGGGGTTGACCTGATGGCCGGGCTGCTCCCCGGGCACCAGGTCAACCCCTTTGGGGGTCCGGGGGTTGACCTGATGGCCGGTCTGCTCCCCGGCCCCCGGGTCGACCCGGTACTCCCTGCGGCCCTCGGAGCACCCTCCCCGGGTAGCCCCCGGCTCCCCGAGGCCGTCGTGGAAATTTTGTTCCGGACTTCCATGGGCCCGATCAGTGCGCCGGGGGGGTGGTCCGCGGCCGCAGCCCGGGACGGTGCGCCCTGGGCGGCTTGCCGCCAAGCCGCGAGTGGTCCCGATCCTTTTTTTTTTTTTTTCTTTTTTCTTTTTCCCGGGGTGTGTGCGGGAGTGTGTGGGGGTGTGCGGGCAGGGACGTGTCTCCAAGTCCCTCCTCGGAATCCAGGTCACCGCCACCCCGAGGAAGCGGGCTGAACCATTTTCAGAGTCCCCGCTCGGCCACCTGGTCAACCCCGGGAAGGGTCTCGGAAAATTTCTAAGTCCGGACTCGGACACCAGGTCAACCCCGTTGGGGGGTCCGGGGGTTGACCCGATGGCCGGGCTGGTCCCCGGCCACCAGGTCAACCCCGTTGGGGGTCCGGGGGTTGACCTGATGGCCGGGCTGCTCCCCGGCCACCAGGTCAACCCCTTTGGGGGTCCGGAGGTTGACCTGATGGCCGGGCTGCTCCCCGGCCCCCGGGTCGACCCGGTACTCCCTGCGGCCCTCGGAGCACCCTCCCCGTGTAGCCCCCGGCTCCCCGAGGCCGTCGTGGAAATTTTGTTCCGGACTTCCATGGGCCCGATCAGTGCGCCGGGGGGAAGGTCCGCGGCCGCAGCCCGGGACGGTGCGCCCTGGGCGGCTTGCCGCCAAGCCGCGAGTGGTCCCGATCCTTTTTTTTTTTTTTTTTTTTTTCTTTTTCCCGGGGTGTGTGCGGGAGTGTGTGGGGGTGTGCGGGCAGGGACGTGTCTCCAAGTCCCTCCTCGGTATCCAGGTGACCGCCACCCCGAGGAAGCGGGCTGAACCATTTTCAGAGTCCCCGCTCGGCCACCTGTTCAACCCCGGGAAGGGTCTCGGAAAATTTCTAAGTCCGGACTCGGACACCAGGTCAACCCCGTTGGGGGGTCCGGGGGTTGACCCGATGGCCGGGCTGGTCCCCGGCCACCAGGTCAACCCCGTTGGGGTCCGGGGGTTGACCTGATGGCCGGGCTGCTCCCCGGCCACCAGGTCAACCCCTTTGGGGGTCCGGAGGTTGACCTGATGGCCGGGCTGCTCCCCGGCCCCCGAGTCGACCCGGTACTCCCTGCGGCCCTCGGAGCACCCTCCCCGGGTAGCCCCCGGCTCCCCGAGGCCGTCGTGGAAATTTTGTTCCGGACTTCCATGGGCCCGATCAGTGCGCCGGGGGGAAGGTCCGCGGCCGCAGCCCGGGACGGTGCGCCCTGGGCGGCTTGCCGCCAAGCCGCGAGTGGTCCCGATCCTTTTTTTTTTTTTTTTTTTTTTCTTTTTCCCGGGGTGTGTGCGGGAGTGTGTGGGGGTGTGCGGGCAGGGACGTGTCTCCAAGTCCCTCCTCGGAATCCAGGTCACCGCCACCCCGAGGAAGCGGGCTGAACCATTTTCAGAGTCCCCGCTCGGCCACCTGGTCAACCCCGGGAAGGGTCTCGGAAAATTTCTAAGTCCGGACTCGGACACCAGGTCAACCCCGTTGGGGGGTCCGGGGGTTGACCCGATGGCCGGGCTGGTCCCCGGCCACCAGGTCAACCCCGTTGGGGTCCGGGGGTTGACCTGATGGCCGGGCTGCTCCCCGGCCACCAGGTCAACCCCGTTGGGGGTCCGGAGGTTGACCTGATGGCCGGGCTGCTCCCCGGCCCCCGGGTCGACCCGGTACTCCCTGCGGCCCTCGGAGCACCCTCCGCGGGTAGCCCCCGGCTCCCCGAGGCCGTCGTGGAAATTTTGTTCCGGACTTCCATGGGCCCGATCAGTGCGCCGGGGGGAAGGTCCGCGGCCGCAGCCCGGGACGGTGCGCCCTGGGCGGCTTGCCGCCAAGCCGCGAGTGGTCCCGATCCTTTTTTTTTTTTTTTCTTTTTTCTTTTTCCCGGGGTGTGTGCGGGAGTGTGTGGGGGTGTGCGGGCAGGGACGTGTCTCCAAGTCCCTCCTCGGAATCCAGGTCACCGCCACCCCGAGGAAGCGGGCTGAACCATTTTCAGAGTCCCCGCTCGGCCACCTGGTCAACCCCGGGAAGGGTCTCGGAAAATTTCTAAGTCCGGACTCGGACACCAGGTCAACCCCGTTGGGGGGTCCGGGGGTTGACCCGATGGCCGGGCTGGTCCCCGGCCACCAGGTCAACCCCGTTGGGGGTCCGGGGGTTGACCTGATGGCCGGGCTGCTCCCCGGCCACCAGGTCAACCCCTTTGGGGGTCCGGAGGTTGACCTGATGGCCGGTCTGCTCCCCGGCCCCCGGGTCGACCCGGTACTCCCTGCGGCCCTCGGAGCACCCTCCCCGTGTAGCCCCCGGCTCCCCGAGGCCGTCGTGGAAATTTTGTTCCGGACTTCCATGGGCCCGATCAGTGCGCCGGGGGGAAGGTCCGCGGCCGCAGCCCGGGACGGTGCGCCCTGGGCGGCTTGCCGCCAAGCCGCGAGTGGTCCCGATCCTTTTTTTTTTTTTTTTTTTTTTTCTTTTTCCCGGGGTGTGTGCGGGAGTGTGTGGGGGTGTGCGGGCAGGGACGTGTCTCCAAGTCCCTCCTCGGAATCCAGGTCACCGCCACCCCGAGGAAGCGGGCTGAACCATTTTCAGAGTCCCCGCTCGGCCACCTGGTCAACCCCGGGAAGGGTCTCGGAAAATTTCTAAGTCCGGACTCGGACACCAGGTCAACCCCGTTGGGGGGTCCGGGGGTTGACCCGATGGCCGGGCTGGTCCCCGGCCACCAGGTCAACCCCGTTGGGGTCCGGGGGTTGACCTGATGGCCGGGCTGCTCCCCGGGCACCAGGTCAACCCCTTTGGGGGTCCGGAGGTTGACCTGATGGCCGGTCTGCTCCCCGGCCCCCGGGTCGACCCGGTACTCCCTGCGGCCCTCGGAGCACCCTCCCCGGGTAGCCCCCGGCTCCCCGAGGCCGTCGTGGAAATTTTGTTCCGGACTTCCATGGGCCCGATCAGTGCGCCGGGGGGAAGGTCCGCGGCCGCAGCCCGGGACGGTGCGCCCTGGGCGGCTTGCCGCCAAGCCGCGAGTGGTCCCGATCCTTTTTTTTTTTTTTTTTTTTTTCTTTTTCCCGGGGTGTGTGCGGGAGTGTGTGGGGGTGTGCGGGCAGGGACGTGTCTCCAAGTCCCTCCTCGGAATCCAGGTCACCGCCACCCCGAGGAAGCGGGCTGAACCATTTTCAGAGTCCCCGCTCGGCCACCTGGTCAACCCCGGGAAGGGTCTCGGAAAATTTCTAAGTCCGGACTCGGACACCAGGTCAACCCCGTTGGGGGGTCCGGGGGTTGACCCGATGGCCGGGCTGGTCCCCGGCCACCAGGTCAACCCCGTTGGGGTCCGGGGGTTGACCTGATGGCCGGGCTGCTCCCCGGCCACCAGGTCAACCCCGTTGGGGGTCCGGAGGTTGACCTGATGGCCGGGCTGCTCCCCGGCCCCCGGGTCGACCCGGTACTCCCTGCGGCCCTCGGAGCACCCTCCGCGGGTAGCCCCCGGCTCCCCGAGGCCGTCGTGGAAATTTTGTTCCGGACTTCCATGGGCCCGATCAGTGCGCCGGGGGGAAGGTCCGCGGCCGCAGCCCGGGACGGTGCGCCCTGGGCGGCTTGCCGCCAAGCCGCGAGTGGTCCCGATCCTTTTTTTTTTTTTTTTTTTTTTTTCTTTTTCCCGGGGTGTGTGCGGGAGTGTGTGG
>JBAIAC010000687.1:20000-22500 GCA_037349315.1 Chelydra serpentina
TAGGCTGGAAGCGGTGGCGGGGGGTGGACGCCCCAGAGGGGGTTGGTCACCGTTTCCCTCAACCCAGGAGCCAGGTACCTAGCGCTCTCCGCGAGCCTCACGGCCCGGGGAAGGCGGCGGTTCAAAGACTTGTGCGGCCTGAGGTGGCCCGTGGATACCCACGACGGGAGCCCCGGGGAGGGCGGAAGGAGGCAACGCCGAGGAAGGGAAGGACGTCTGAGGACGCCCATGCCCCCCTCGGTACCCCCCCATGCCGCCCACCCCAGCTCCCCTCTCGCTGGGTCCACGGGAAGCCCAGGTCGGAGAGGGGCCACCCTGCCTCCCTCTCCGCGTTGGGGCCGAAAGGCCGCGGCCCGTCAGCCTCTCCCCCCCTCCACCCGGACCCCCACCCCTCGCTCGGCGAGAGGAGGGCGAGAAGGGCTGGAGCGGCGGGGGGATGGTCTTGCACGCGACCGCGACCGCCTGGCCCCTCCGAGCCAAGCGCCTGGACGTTAGCCGAGCCTTCGGGCTCGGTTGTTAAATATGGTCACGTACGAAAGGGCGGGCGCCGAGGAGGGCTCTCCCCGGCTGGGTGCGACGGGCGGGACGAAGTGTGCGGCGAGAGAAAGAGGGGACCCGCGGGGGTCCCCCTCCCCTGCTCCCGCCTCTGAAACCCGCCCCGAGGGCCGTCCCCTGCGGGGACAGCAGGACGGGGGGACCTGACCGGCGCGGACAAGGAACCCCCCCACCGCCGGCATGGCTTTGGCCGCGTGGGGGAAGAAAAAGAAGGGGCGCGGTGGGGGCGCGTGCCTCCCCGAAACCTTTACCACGAAAAAAGCCCCGTGACAACTCAGTTGGTGGATCACTCAGGTCGGTCACGGCCCTGGCGGAGCGCCGAGAAGAGGGTCGAATTGACTATCAAGAGGGAAGTAAAAGTCGTAACAAGGTTTCCGTGGGTGAACCTGCAGAAGGATCGTTAACGGGCCTCGCGCTCGGCCGGCTCGGGGTCCCCCGACGGCGGCGCACCTCGACGACCCCAAGGCCTTGGACTCTTCCCTTCGCCCAGGATGGGACCCCGGCGGCGGGGTCCCGGGCGCTGGGAGGGCCGGGCGCCCCCTCCGCGCTTGCTCTCGTCCCCCCCGGGCCCAGGCGGCTGGGTGGGGGGGGGTGCGTTGGTGAGGTCGGCGGAGGGGGTCTCCTCCATCCGTGCCGGGCCACCGTCGTGGCGCCTTCCTCCTCCCGCGAGCGTACCTGAGCCGCCCGCCCCTGAGACGCTGCCCGCCTGTGTGGGTCTCGCCCCCCCGGCCGCCGGGACCGTCGTTGTCACCCCCACCGCCTTGGCGCGTGGGAGTGTAACGGTGGGGCCGTGGGGGGCGAACCCTCCTCCAGACGGGGAGCTCGGCGTGGGTGGGCGGCCAGGATGGCCCGCGGGGCGGTGGTGGGGCGCCGCACCTCGATGACCCCAAGGCCTCGGACGCTTCCCTGCGCCCAGGATGGGACCCCGGCGGCGGGGTCCCGGGCGCTGGGAGGGCCGGGCGCCCCCTCCGCGCTTGCTCTCGTCCCCCCCCGGGCCCAGGCGGCTGGGTGGGGGGGGTGCGTTGGTGAGGTCGGCGGAGGGGGTCTCCTCCATCCGTGCCGGGCCACCGTCGTGGCGCCTTCCTCCTCCCGCGAGCGTACCTGAGCCGCCCGCCCCCGAGACGCTGCCCGCCTGTGTGGGTCTCGCCCCCCCGGCCGCCGGGACCGTCGTTGTCACCCCCGCCGCCTTGGCGCGTGGGAGTGTAACGGCGGGGCCGTGGGGGGCGAACCCTCCTCCAGACGGGGAGCTCGGCGCGGGTGGGCGGCCAGGATGGCCCGCGGGGCGGTGGTGGGGCGCCGCGCCTCGATGACCCCAAGGCCTCGGACGCTTCCCTGCGCCCAGGATGGGACCCCGGCGGCGGGGTCCCGGGCGCTGGGAGGGCCGGGCGCCCCCTCCGCGCTTGCTCTCGTCCCCCCCCCGGGCCCAGGCGGCTGGGTGGGGAGGGGTGCGTTGGTGAGGTCGGCGGAGGGGGTCTCCTCCATCCGTGCCGGTCCGCTGCCGGGCCACCGTCGTGGCGCCTTCCTCCTCCCGCGAGTGTACCTGAGCCGCCCGCCCCCGAGACGCTGCCCGCCTGTGTGGGTCTTGCCCCCCGGCCGCCGGGACCGTCGTTGTCACCCCCGCCGCCTTGGCGCGTGGGAGTGTAACGGCGGGGCCGTGGGGGGGGACCCTCCTCCAGACGGGGAGCTCGGCGCGGGTGGGCGGCCAGGATGGCCCGCGGGGCGGTGGTTGGGCGCCGGCAACTTCGGTGGCCCCAGTCACGTTCCGCCTCCCAGGCACGCCGGGTCGGAGGGAAACCTCGGATCCCTGGGAGCGGGCGAGGCCGTGGCAGCGGTGCCTCGGTGCGCCTTCTGGGACGATGCCCCCCCGAGGTAACGCGGAGCCGGCTGGCGGGTGCCGGGCACCACTCCGTGTTGGCCGTCCTATCGCTCGCCTGCCCTACCCCCG
>JBAIAC010000687.1:30000-42500 GCA_037349315.1 Chelydra serpentina
GGCTTAATAGTCGTGCCCCGGGGAGTCCGGGGAGCAGGCTTAATAGTCGTCAGAGGGTGGGGGGTGGTGGCGGGGGAGAGGCTTAACATTCGTCCCCGGGACTGTCAGTGGGGAGGCCTTTTTTGTCGTCGCCCGGGCGGTACGGGGGAGGCTTAACAGTCGTCCCCAGGGAATCATAGCATCTCAGAGTTGGAAGGGACCTCAGGAGGTCACCTTGTCCAACCCCCTGCTGAAAGCAGGACCAACCCCAACTACCTCGTCCCACCCAGGGCTTTGTCAAGCCTGGCCTTCAAAACCTCTAAGGAAGGAGATGCCACCACCTCCCTAGGTAAGCCGTTGCAGTGCTTCACCACCCTTCTAGTGAACAAGGTTGTTCCGAATATCCAACCTAAACCTCCCCCTCTGCAACTTGAGACCATCGCGGAGGAAGCCGGGGAGGGGCGGGGAGCCGGAGCCCGACTCCCCAGTCGCAGGCGCCCGTCGGGGTCGGGCTAGGGAGGCGAGGGGCCGGGAGAAGGGCCGGCAACGTTTCAAGGTCCCCACCCGGAGAGCAGGCCGACCCCCGGGGAAGCGTCCGGGAAAGGCTCCGAGTCCCCACCCGGAGAGCAGGCCGACCCCCGGGGAAGCGTCCGGGAAAGTCTCCGAGTCCCCAACCGGAGAGCAGGCCGACCCCCGGGGAAGCGTCGGGGATGCAGGCCGAGGCCCCACCAGGAGAGCAGGTCGACCCCCCGGGAATTTTTTTCCGAGTCCCGACACGGCCACCAGGTCAACCCCATTCAAGTAAACTCGAGAATATCCACAGGAGGGCAGCACGCAGGCAGGCCAGGCCAGGCCTCGGACGGCCAGCAGCCCATTCCCGGGCAGCGCCGGCTCCCTGAGGGGAGGCGCAGGGGGGCCCGAGCGAGACCGGGCCAGTCCGCCAAGTGCCAGTGGTCTGCCCCCGACGCTTCGGGGGCCGTGGGTCCTCCGCGGGGGCAGGCCGGGGGGGGGTGGGGGCACCTGCACACGCGCCCTCCGTCACGGAAGGCCGGGCCTAGCACGGGTGACGGGGGGTGGTCCGGGTGCCGGGGGCCGGGGTCGGGGGTCCCCGGCACGTCCGAGCGAGTCGGCCCCGTGCCCCGGGTCTGCCCACGGGGCTTCGGGGGCCCTGGGTCCCCCGCGGAGGCAGCCCGGGGGGCCCTGCACACCCGCCGTCCGTTTCGGAAGGCCGGGCCTAGCACGGGGGTCGGGGGGAGGTCCGGGGGCCGGAGGCCGTGGTCGGGGGTCCCCGGCGAGTCCGAGCGAGTCGGCCCCGTGCCCCTTGTCTGCCCACAGGGCTTCGGGAGCCGTGGGTCCCCCGCGGACGCAGCGCGGGGGGCCCTGCACACCCGCCGTCCGTTTCGGAAGGCCGGGCCTAGCACGGGTGACGGGGGGCGGTCCCGGGGGCCGGAGGCCGGGGCCGGGGGTTCCCGGCGAGTCCGAGCGAGTCGGCCCCGTGCCCCGGGTCTGCCCACGGGGCTTCGGGGGCCCTGGGTCCCCCGCGGAGGCAGCCCGGGGGGCCCTGCACACCCGCCGTCCGTTTCGGAAGGCCGGGCCTAGCACGGGTGACGGGGGGTGGTCCGGGTGCCGGAGGCCGGGGTCGGGGGTCCCCGGCGAGTCCGAGCGAGTCGGCCCCGTGCCCCGGGTCTGCCCACGGGGCTTCGGGGGCCCTGGGTCCCCCGCGGAGGCAGCCCGGGGGGCCCTGCACACCCGCCGTCCGTTTCGGAAGGCCGGGCCTAGCACGGGTGACGGGGGGTGGTCCGGGTGCCGGAGGCCGGGGTCGGGGGTCCCCGGCGAGTCCGAGCGAGTCGGCCCCGTGCCCCGGGTCTGCCCACGGGGCTTCGGGGGCCCTGGGTCCCCCGCGGAGGCAGCCCGGGGGGCCCTGCACACCCGCCGTCCGTTTCGGAAGGCCGGGCCTAGCACGGGTGACGGGGGGCGGTCCCGCGGGCCGGAGGCCGGGGCCGGGGGTTCCCGGCGAGTCCGAGCGAGTCGGCCCCGTGCCCCGGGTCTGCCCACGGGGCTTCGGGGGCCCTGGGTCCCCCGCGGAGGCAGCCCGGGGGTCCCTGCACACCCGCCGTCCCTTTCGGAAGGCCGGGCCTAGCACGGGTGAAGGGGGGGTGGTCCGGGTGCCGGAGGCCGGGGTCGGGGGTCCCCGGCGAGTCCGAGCGAGTCGGCCCTGTGCCCCGGGTCTGCCCACGAGGCTTCGGGGGCCCTGGGTCCCCCGCGGAGGCAGCCCGGGGGGCCCTGCACACCCGCCGTCCGTTTCGGAAGGCCGGGCCTAGCACGGGTGACGGGGGGTGGTCCGGGTGCCGGAGGCCGGGGTTGGGGGTTCCCGGCGAGTCCGAGCGAGTCGGTCCCGTGCCCCGGGTCTGCCCACGTGGCTTCGGGGGCCCTGGGTCCCCCGCGGAGGCAGCCCGGGGGGCCCTGCACACCCGCCGTCCCTTTCGTAAGGCCGGGCCTAGCACGGGTGACGGGGGGTGGTCCCGGGGGCCGGAGGCCGGGGTCGGGGGTCCCCGGCGAGTCCGAGCGAGTCGGCCCCGTGCCCCGGGTCCGCCCACGGGGCTTCGGGGGCCCTGGGTCCCCCGCGGAGGCAGCCCGGGGGGCCCTGCACACCCGCCGTCCCTTTCGTAAGGCCGGGCCTAGCACGGGTGACGGGGGGTGGTCCCGGGGGCCGGAGGCCGGGGTCGGGGGTCCCCGGCGAGTCCGAGCGAGTCGGCCCCGTGCCCCGGGTCCGCCCACGGGGCTTTGCGGGCCGTGGGTCCCCCGCGGGGGCAGCCCGGGGGGCCCTGCACACCCGCCGTCCGTTTCGGAAGGCCGGGCCTAGCACGGGTGAAGGGGGGGTGGTCCGGGTGCCGGAGGCCGGGGTTGGGGGTTCCCGGCGAGTCCGAGCGAGTCGGTCCCGTGCCCCGGGTCTGCCCACGGGGCTTCGGGGGCCCTGGGTCCCCCGCGGAGGCAGCCCGGGGGTCCCTGCACACCCGCCGTCCCTTTCGGAAGGCCGGGCCTAGCACGGGTGACGGGGGGTGGTCCGGGTGCCGGGGGCCGGGGTCGGGGGTCCCCGGCACGTCCGAGCGAGTCGGCCCCGTGCCCCGGGTCTGCCCACGGGGCTTCGGGGGCCCTGGGTCCCCCGCGGAGGCAGCCCGGGGGGCCCTGCACACCCGCCGTCCGTTTCGGAAGGCCGGGCCTAGCACGGGGGTCGGGGGGAGGTCCGGGGGCCGGAGGCCGTGGTCGGGGGTCCCCGGCGAGTCCGAGCGAGTCGGCCCCGTGCCCCTTGTCTGCCCACGGGGCTTCGGGGGCCGTGGGTCCCCCGCGGACGCAGCGCGGGGGGCCCTGCACACCCGCCGTCCGTTTCGGAAGGCCGGGCCTAGCACGGGTGACGGGGGGCGGTCCCGGGGGCCGGAGGCCGGGGCCGGGGGTTCCCGGCGAGTCCGAGCGAGTCGGCCCCGTGCCCCGGGTCTGCCCACGAGGCTTCGGGGGCCCTGGGTCCCCCGCGGAGGCAGCCCGGGGGGCCCTGCACACCCGCCGTCCGTTTCGGAAGGCCGGGCCTAGCACGGGTGACGGGGGGCGGTCCGGGTGCCGGAGGCCGGGGTCGGGGGTCCCCGGCGAGTCCGAGCGAGTCGGCCCCGTGCCCCGGGGCTGCCCACGGGGCTTCGGGGGCCCTGGGTCCCCCGCGGAGGCAGCCCGGGGGGCCCTGCACACCCGCCGTCCGTTTCGGAAGGCCGGGCCTAGCACGGGTGACGGGGGGCGGTCCCGGGGGCCGGAGGCCGGGGTCGGGGGTCCCCGGCGAGTCCGAGCGAGTCGGCCCCGTGCCCCGGGTCTGCCCACGAGGCTTCGGGGGCCCTGGGTCCCCCGCGGAGGCAGCCCGGGGGGCCCTGCACACCCGCCGTCCCTTTCGGAAGGCCGGGCCTAGCACGGGTGACGGGGGGTGGTCCGGGTGCCGGAGGCCGGGGTCGGGGGTTCCCGGCGAGTCCGAGCGAGTCGGTCCCGTGCCCCGGGTCTGCCCACTAGGCTTCGGGGGCCCTGGGTCCCCCGCGGAGGCAGCCCGGGGGGCCCTGCACACCCGCCGTCCGTTTCGGAAGGCCGGGCCTAGCACGGGTGACGGGGGGCGGTCCCGGGGGCCGGAGGCCGGGGTCGGGGGTCCCCGGCGAGTCCGAGCGAGTCGGCCCCGTGCCCCGGGTCCGCCCACGGGGCTTTGCGGGCCGTGGGTCCCCCGCGGGGGCAGCCCGGGGGGCCCTGCACACCCGCCGTCCGTTTCGGAAGGCCGGGCCTAGCACGGGTGAAGGGGGGGTGGTCCGGGTGCCGGAGGCCGGGGTCGGGGGTCCCCGGCGAGTCCGAGCGAGTCGGCCCTGTGCCCCGGGTCTGCCCACGGGGCTTCGGGGGCCCTGGGTCCCCCGCGGAGGCAGCCCGGGGGGCCCTGCACACCCGCCGTCCGTTTCGGAAGGCCGGGCCTAGCACGGGTGACGGGGGGCGGTCCGGGTGCCGGAGGCCGGGGTCGGGGGTTCCCGGCGAGTCCGAGCGAGTCGGTCCCGTGCCCCGGGTCTGCCCACGTGGCTTCGGGGGCCCTGGGTCCCCCGCGGAGGCAGCCCGGGGGGCCCTGCACACCCGCCGTCCCTTTCGTAAGGCCGGGCCTAGCACGGGTGACGGGGGGTGGTCCCGGGGCCCGGAGGCCGGGGTCGGGGGTCCCCGGCGAGTGCGAGCGAGTCGGCCCCGTGCCCCGGGTCTGCCCACGGGGCTTCGCGGGCCGTGGGTCCGCCGCGGGGGCAGCCCGGGGGGCCCTGCACACCCGCCGTCCGTTTCGGAAGGCCGGGCCTAGCACGGGTGACGGGGGGTGGTCCCGGGGGCCGGAGGCCGGGGTCGGGGGTCCCCGGCATGTCCGAGCGAGTCGGCCCCGTGCCCCGGGTCTGCCCACGAGGCTTCGGGGTCTGTGGGAACCCGACGGGGAGCCGGGCGCCCAGACCCGCGACCTTCGGCCGTCGCCTCTGGCCCCGTAGACAGAGTGGCAACGGGGGCGGTGGGGCGGCTTTCCAGGTTCTCCGCTCCCCCTTCCCCCCTCCCTCGCCCCCGGTCCCCTCCACACACAGACAGACAGACAGACAGACACACACACACACACACACACACACAGACTACCCCTCTCCCCATTCCTTGCTCCTGCCCCGGAAAACGAGAGGGCCGGCTCGGACCGGGAAAAGCTGCCTACGGCACCTGGGATTCCCAGGCGGTCACCCATCCAAGTACTAGCCAGGCCCGGGACGGTTTACCTTCCGAGATCTGACGGGATCGGGGGCGTTCGGTCCGGTATGGCCGTAGGCGCCGAGCTCCGCGCCTCCTGGCCCGCTATCCCTGACCGGAATCCAGGCCACCCCCAACCCGAGGAAGCGGGCTGAAAAATTTTCAAAGTCCCCGCTCGGCCACCTGGTCAACCCCGGGAACGGTCTCGAAATTTTTCTAAGTCCCGACTCGGACAGCAGGTCAACCCCCGTTCGCGTCCAGGGGTTGACCTGATGGCCGGGCTCCTCCCCGGCCACCGGGCCGACCCGGTACTCCCTGCGGGCCTCGGAGCACCCTCCCCGGGTAGCCCCCGGCTCCCCGAGGCCGTCGTGGAAATTTTGTTCCGGACTTCCATGGGCCCGATCAGTGCGCCGGGGGGAAGGTCCGCGGCCGCAGCCCGGGACGGTGCGCCCTGGGCGGCTTGCCGCCAAGCCGCGAGTGGCCCCGATCCTTTTTTTTTTTTTTTTTTTTTTTTTTTTTTTTTCTTTTTTCTTTTTCCCGGGGTGTGTGCGGGAGTGTGTGGGGGTGTGCGGGCAGGGACGTGTCTCCAAGTCCCTCCTCGGTATCCAGGTGACCGCCACCCCGAGGAAGCGGGCTGAACCATTTTCAGAGTCCCCGCTCGGCCACCTGTTCAACCCCGGGAAGGGTCTCGGAAAATTTCTAAGTCCGGACTCGGACACCAGGTCAACCCCGTTGGGGGGTCCGGGGGTTGACCCGATGGCCGGGCTGGTCCCCGGCCACCAGGTCAACCCCGTTGGGGTCCGGGGGTTGACCTGATGGCCGGGCTGCTCCCCGGCCACCAGGTCAACCCCTTTGGGGGTCCGGAGGTTGACCTGATGGCCGGGCTGCTCCCCGGCCCCCGAGTCGACCCGGTACTCCCTGCGGCCCTCGGAGCACCCTCCCCGGGTAGCCCCCGGCTCCCCGAGGCCGTCGTGGAAATTTTGTTCCGGACTTCCATGGGCCCGATCAGTGCGCCGGGGGGAAGGTCCGCGGCCGCAGCCCGGGACGGTGCGCCCTGGGCGGCTTGCCGCCAAGCCGCGAGTGGTCCCGATCCTTTTTTTTTTTTTTTTTTTTTCTTTTTCCCGGGGTGTGTGCGGGAGTGTGTGGGGGTGTGCGGGCAGGGACGTGTCTCCAAGTCCCTCCTCGGAATCCAGGTCACCGCCACCCCGAGGAAGCGGGCTGAACCATTTTCAGAGTCCCCGCTCGGCCACCTGGTGAACCCCGGGAAGGGTCTCGGAAAATTTCTAAGTCCGGACTCGGACACCAGGTCAACCCCGTTGGGGGTCCGGGGGTTGACTCGATGGCCGGGCTGGTCCCCGGCCACCAGGTCAACCCCGTTGGGGTCCGGGGGTTGACCTGATGGCCGGGCTGCTCCCCGGGCACCAGGTCAACCCCTTTGGGGGTCCGGGGGTTGACCTGATGGCCGGTCTGCTCCCCGGCCCCCGGGTCGACCCGGTACTCCCTGCGGCCCTCGGAGCACCCTCCCCGGGTAGCCCCCGGCTCCCCGAGGCCGTCGTGGAAATTTTGTTCCGGACTTCCATGGGCCCGATCAGTGCGCCGGGGGGGTGGTCCGCGGCCGCAGCCCGGGACGGTGCGCCCTGGGCGGCTTGCCGCCAAGCCGCGAGTGGTCCCGATCCTTTTTTTTTTTTTTTCTTTTTTCTTTTTCCCGGGGTGTGTGCGGGAGTGTGTGGGGGTGTGCGGGCAGGGACGTGTCTCCAAGTCCCTCCTCGGAATCCAGGTCACCGCCACCCCGAGGAAGCGGGCTGAACCATTTTCAGAGTCCCCGCTCGGCCACCTGGTCAACCCCGGGAAGGGTCTCGGAAAATTTCTAAGTCCGGACTCGGACACCAGGTCAACCCCGTTGGGGGGTCCGGGGGTTGACCCGATGGCCGGGCTGGTCCCCGGCCACCAGGTCAACCCCGTTGGGGGTCCGGGGGTTGACCTGATGGCCGGGCTGCTCCCCGGCCACCAGGTCAACCCCTTTGGGGGTCCGGAGGTTGACCTGATGGCCGGGCTGCTCCCCGGCCCCCGGGTCGACCCGGTACTCCCTGCGGCCCTCGGAGCACCCTCCCCGTGTAGCCCCCGGCTCCCCGAGGCCGTCGTGGAAATTTTGTTCCGGACTTCCATGGGCCCGATCAGTGCGCCGGGGGGAAGGTCCGCGGCCGCAGCCCGGGACGGTGCGCCCTGGGCGGCTTGCCGCCAAGCCGCGAGTGGTCCCGATCCTTTTTTTTTTTTTTTTTTTTTTTCTTTTTCCCGGGGTGTGTGCGGGAGTGTGTGGGGGTGTGCGGGCAGGGACGTGTCTCCAAGTCCCTCCTCGGTATCCAGGTGACCGCCACCCCGAGGAAGCGGGCTGAACCATTTTCAGAGTCCCCGCTCGGCCACCTGTTCAACCCCGGGAAGGGTCTCGGAAAATTTCTAAGTCCGGACTCGGACACCAGGTCAACCCCGTTGGGGGGTCCGGGGGTTGACCCGATGGCCGGGCTGGTCCCCGGCCACCAGGTCAACCCCGTTGGGGTCCGGGGGTTGACCTGATGGCCGGGCTGCTCCCCGGCCACCAGGTCAACCCCTTTGGGGGTCCGGAGGTTGACCTGATGGCCGGGCTGCTCCCCGGCCCCCGAGTCGACCCGGTACTCCCTGCGGCCCTCGGAGCACCCTCCCCGGGTAGCCCCCGGCTCCCCGAGGCCGTCGTGGAAATTTTGTTCCGGACTTCCATGGGCCCGATCAGTGCGCCGGGGGGAAGGTCCGCGGCCGCAGCCCGGGACGGTGCGCCCTGGGCGGCTTGCCGCCAAGCCGCGAGTGGTCCCGATCCTTTTTTTTTTTTTTTTTTTTTCTTTTTCCCGGGGTGTGTGCGGGAGTGTGTGGGGGTGTGCGGGCAGGGACGTGTCTCCAAGTCCCTCCTCGGAATCCAGGTCACCGCCACCCCGAGGAAGCGGGCTGAACCATTTTCAGAGTCCCCGCTCGGCCACCTGGTGAACCCCGGGAAGGGTCTCGGAAAATTTCTAAGTCCGGACTCGGACACCAGGTCAACCCCGTTGGGGGTCCGGGGGTTGACTCGATGGCCGGGCTGGTCCCCGGCCACCAGGTCAACCCCGTTGGGGTCCGGGGGTTGACCTGATGGCCGGGCTGCTCCCCGGGCACCAGGTCAACCCCTTTGGGGGTCCGGGGGTTGACCTGATGGCCGGTCTGCTCCCCGGCCCCCGGGTCGACCCGGTACTCCCTGCGGCCCTCGGAGCACCCTCCCCGGGTAGCCCCCGGCTCCCCGAGGCCGTCGTGGAAATTTTGTTCCGGACTTCCATGGGCCCGATCAGTGCGCCGGGGGGGTGGTCCGCGGCCGCAGCCCGGGACGGTGCGCCCTGGGCGGCTTGCCGCCAAGCCGCGAGTGGTCCCGATCCTTTTTTTTTTTTTTTCTTTTTTCTTTTTCCCGGGGTGTGTGCGGGAGTGTGTGGGGGTGTGCGGGCAGGGACGTGTCTCCAAGTCCCTCCTCGGAATCCAGGTCACCGCCACCCCGAGGAAGCGGGCTGAACCATTTTCAGAGTCCCCGCTCGGCCACCTGGTCAACCCCGGGAAGGGTCTCGGAAAATTTCTAAGTCCGGACTCGGACACCAGGTCAACCCCGTTGGGGGGTCCGGGGGTTGACCCGATGGCCGGGCTGGTCCCCGGCCACCAGGTCAACCCCGTTGGGGGTCCGGGGGTTGACCTGATGGCCGGGCTGCTCCCCGGCCACCAGGTCAACCCCTTTGGGGGTCCGGAGGTTGACCTGATGGCCGGGCTGCTCCCCGGCCCCCGGGTCGACCCGGTACTCCCTGCGGCCCTCGGAGCACCCTCCCCGTGTAGCCCCCGGCTCCCCGAGGCCGTCGTGGAAATTTTGTTCCGGACTTCCATGGGCCCGATCAGTGCGCCGGGGGGAAGGTCCGCGGCCGCAGCCCGGGACGGTGCGCCCTGGGCGGCTTGCCGCCAAGCCGCGAGTGGTCCCGATCCTTTTTTTTTTTTTTTTTTTTTTTCTTTTTCCCGGGGTGTGTGCGGGAGTGTGTGGGGGTGTGCGGGCAGGGACGTGTCTCCAAGTCCCTCCTCGGTATCCAGGTGACCGCCACCCCGAGGAAGCGGGCTGAACCATTTTCAGAGTCCCCGCTCGGCCACCTGTTCAACCCCGGGAAGGGTCTCGGAAAATTTCTAAGTCCGGACTCGGACACCAGGTCAACCCCGTTGGGGGGTCCGGGGGTTGACCCGATGGCCGGGCTGGTCCCCGGCCACCAGGTCAACCCCGTTGGGGTCCGGGGGTTGACCTGATGGCCGGGCTGCTCCCCGGCCACCAGGTCAACCCCTTTGGGGGTCCGGAGGTTGACCTGATGGCCGGGCTGCTCCCCGGCCCCCGAGTCGACCCGGTACTCCCTGCGGCCCTCGGAGCACCCTCCCCGGGTAGCCCCCGGCTCCCCGAGGCCGTCGTGGAAATTTTGTTCCGGACTTCCATGGGCCCGATCAGTGCGCCGGGGGGAAGGTCCGCGGCCGCAGCCCGGGACGGTGCGCCCTGGGCGGCTTGCCGCCAAGCCGCGAGTGGTCCCGATCCTTTTTTTTTTTTTTTTTTTTTTCTTTTTCCCGGGGTGTGTGCGGGAGTGTGTGGGGGTGTGCGGGCAGGGACGTGTCTCCAAGTCCCTCCTCGGAATCCAGGTCACCGCCACCCCGAGGAAGCGGGCTGAACCATTTTCAGAGTCCCCGCTCGGCCACCTGGTGAACCCCGGGAAGGGTCTCGGAAAATTTCTAAGTCCGGACTCGGACACCAGGTCAACCCCGTTGGGGGGTCCGGGGGTTGACCCGATGGCCGGGCTGGTCCCCGGCCACCAGGTCAACCCCGTTGGGGTCCGGGGGTTGACCTGATGGCCGGGCTGCTCCCCGGCCACCAGGTCAACCCCGTTGGGGGTCCGGAGGTTGACCTGATGGCCGGTCTGCTCCCCGGCCCCCGGGTCGACCCGGTACTCCCTGCGGCCCTCGGAGCACCCTCCGCGGGTAGCCCCCGGCTCCCCGAGGCCGTCGTGGAAATTTTGTTCCGGACTTCCATGGGCCCGATCAGTGCGCCGGGGGGAAGGTCCGCGGCCGCAGCCCGGGACGGTGCGCCCTGGGCGGCTTGCCGCCAAGCCGCGAGTGGTCCCGATCCTTTTTTTTTTTTTTTCTTTTTTCTTTTTCCCGGGGTGTGTGCGGGAGTGTGTGGGGGTGTGCGGGCAGGGACGTGTCTCCAAGTCCCTCCTCGGAATCCAGGTCACCGCCACCCCGAGGAAGCGGGCTGAACCATTTTCAGAGTCCCCGCTCGGCCACCTGGTCAACCCCGGGAAGGGTCTCGGAAAATTTCTAAGTCCGGACTCGGACACCAGGTCAACCCCGTTGGGGGGTCCGGGGGTTGACCCGATGGCCGGGCTGGTCCCCGGCCACCAGGTCAACCCCGTTGGGGGTCCGGGGGTTGACCTGATGGCCGGGCTGCTCCCCGGCCACCAGGTCAACCCCTTTGGGGGTCCGGAGGTTGACCTGATGGCCGGGCTGCTCCCCGGCCCCCGGGTCGACCCGGTACTCCCTGCGGCCCTCGGAGCACCCTCCCCGTGTAGCCCCCGGCTCCCCGAGGCCGTCGTGGAAATTTTGTTCCGGACTTCCATGGGCCCGATCAGTGCGCCGGGGGGAAGGTCCGCGGCCGCAGCCCGGGACGGTGCGCCCTGGGCGGCTTGCCGCCAAGCCGCGAGTGGTCCCGATCCTTTTTTTTTTTTTTTTTTTTTTTCTTTTTCCCGGGGTGTGTGCGGGAGTGTGTGGGGGTGTGCGGGCAGGGACGTGTCTCCAAGTCCCTCCTCGGTATCCAGGTGACCGCCACCCCGAGGAAGCGGGCTGAACCATTTTCAGAGTCCCCGCTCGGCCACCTGGTCAACCCCGGGAAGGGTCTCGGAAAATTTCTAAGTCCGGACTCGGACACCAGGTCAACCCCGTTGGGGGGTCCGGGGGTTGACCCGATGGCCGGGCTGGTCCCCGGCCACCAGGTCAACCCCGTTGGGGTCCGGGGGTTGACCTGATGGCCGGGCTGCTCCCCGGCCACCAGGTCAACCCCTTTGGGGGTCCGGAGGTTGACCTGATGGCCGGGCTGCTCCCCGGCCCCCGAGTCGACCCGGTACTCCCTGCGGCCCTCGGAGCACCCTCCCCGGGTAGCCCCCGGCTCCCCGAGGCCGTCGTGGAAATTTTGTTCCGGACTTCCATGGGCCCGATCAGTGCGCCGGGGGGAAGGTCCGCGGCCGCAGCCCGGGACGGTGCGCCCTGGGCGGCTTGCCGCCAAGCCGCGAGTGGTCCCGATCCTTTTTTTTTTTTTTTTTTTTTTCTTTTTCCCGGGGTGTGTGCGGGAGTGTGTGGGGGTGTGCGGGCAGGGACGTGTCTCCAAGTCCCTCCTCGGAATCCAGGTCACCGCCACCCCGAGGAAGCGGGCTGAACCATTTTCAGAGTCCCCGCTCGGCCACCTGGTGAACCCCGGGAAGGGTCTCGGAAAATTTCTAAGTCCGGACTCGGACACCAGGTCAACCCCGTTGGGGGGTCCGGGGGTTGACCCGATGGCCGGGCTGGTCCCCGGCCACCAGGTCAACCCCGTTGGGGTCCGGGGGTTGACCTGATGGCCGGGCTGCTCCCCGGCCACCAGGTCAACCCCGTTGGGGGTCCGGAGGTTGACCTGATGGCCGGGCTGCTCCCCGGCCCCCGGGTCGACCCGGTACTCCCTGCGGCCCTCGGAGCACCCTCCGCGGGTAGCCCCCGGCTCCCCGAGGCCGTCGTGGAAATTTTGTTCCGGACTTCCATGGGCCCGATCAGTGCGCCGGGGGGAAGGTCCGCGGCCGCAGCCCGGGACGGTGCGCCCTGGGCGGCTTGCCGCCAAGCCGCGAGTGGTCCCGATCCTTTTTTTTTTTTTTTTTTTTTTTTCTTTTTCCCGGGGTGTGTGCGGGAGTGTGTGGGGGTGTGCGGGCAGGGACGTGTCTCCAAGTCCCTCCTCGGAATCCAGGTCACCGCCACCCCGAGGAAGCGGGCTGAACCATTTTCAGAGTCCCCGCTCGGCCACCTGGTCAACCCCGGGAAGGGTCTCGGAAAATTTCTAAGTCCCGACTCGGACACCAGGTCAACCCCGTTGGGGGTCCGGGGGTTGACCCGATGGCCGGGCTGCTCCCCGGCCACCAGGTCAACCCCGTTGGGGTCCGGGGGTTGACCCG
>JBAIAC010000687.1:47500-50000 GCA_037349315.1 Chelydra serpentina
GCCGCCCACCCCAGCTCCCCTCTCGCTGGGTCCACGGGAAGCCCAGGTCGGAGAGGGGCCACCCTGCCTCCCTCTCCGCGTTGGGGCCGAAAGGCCGCGGCCCGTCAGCCTCTCCCCCCCTCCACCCGGACCCCCACCCCTCGCTCGGCGAGAGGAGGGCGAGAAGGGCTGGAGCGGCGGGGGGATGGTCTTGCACGCGACCGCGACCGCCTGGCCCCTCCGAGCCAAGCGCCTGGACGTTAGCCGAGCCTTCGGGCTCGGTTGTTAAATATGGTCACGTACGAAAGGGCGGGCGCCGAGGAGGGCTCTCCCCGGCTGGGTGCGACGGGCGGGACGAAGTGTGCGGCGAGAGAAAGAGGGGACCCGCGGGGGTCCCCCTCCCCTGCTCCCGCCTCTGAAACCCGCCCCGAGGGCCGTCCCCTGCGGGGACAGCAGGACGGGGGGACCTGACCGGCGCGGACAAGGAACCCCCCCACCGCCGGCATGGCTTTGGCCGCGTGGGGGAAGAAAAAGAAGGGGCGCGGTGGGGGCGCGTGCCTCCCCGAAACCTTTACCACGAAAAAAGCCCCGTGACAACTCAGTTGGTGGATCACTCAGGTCGGTCACGGCCCTGGCGGAGCGCCGAGAAGAGGGTCGAATTGACTATCAAGAGGGAAGTAAAAGTCGTAACAAGGTTTCCGTGGGTGAACCTGCAGAAGGATCGTTAACGGGCCTCGCGCTCGGCCGGCTCGGGGTCCCCCGACGGCGGCGCACCTCGACGACCCCAAGGCCTTGGACTCTTCCCTTCGCCCAGGATGGGACCCCGGCGGCGGGGTCCCGGGCGCTGGGAGGGCCGGGCGCCCCCTCCGCGCTTGCTCTCGTCCCCCCCGGGCCCAGGCGGCTGGGTGGGGGGGGGTGCGTTGGTGAGGTCGGCGGAGGGGGTCTCCTCCATCCGTGCCGGGCCACCGTCGTGGCGCCTTCCTCCTCCCGCGAGCGTACCTGAGCCGCCCGCCCCCGAGACGCTGCCCGCCTGTGTGGGTCTCGCCCCCCCGGCCGCCGGGACCGTCGTTGTCACCCCCACCGCCTTGGCGCGTGGGAGTGTAACGGTGGGGCCGTGGGGGGCGAACCCTCCTCCAGACGGGGAGCTCGGCGTGGGTGGGCGGCCAGGATGGCCCGCGGGGCGGTGGTGGGGCGCCGCACCTCGATGACCCCAAGGCCTCGGACGCTTCCCTGCGCCCAGGATGGGACCCCGGCGGCGGGGTCCCGGGCGCTGGGAGGGCCGGGCGCCCCCTCCGCGCTTGCTCTCGTCCCCCCCCGGGCCCAGGCGGCTGGGTGGGGGGGGTGCGTTGGTGAGGTCGGCGGAGGGGGTCTCCTCCATCCGTGCCGGGCCACCGTCGTGGCGCCTTCCTCCTCCCGCGAGCGTACCTGAGCCGCCCGCCCCCGAGACGCTGCCCGCCTGTGTGGGTCTCGCCCCCCCGGCCGCCGGGACCGTCGTTGTCACCCCCGCCGCCTTGGCGCGTGGGAGTGTAACGGCGGGGCCGTGGGGGGCGAACCCTCCTCCAGACGGGGAGCTCGGCGCGGGTGGGCGGCCAGGATGGCCCGCGGGGCGGTGGTGGGGCGCCGCGCCTCGATGACCCCAAGGCCTCGGACGCTTCCCTGCGCCCAGGATGGGACCCCGGCGGCGGGGTCCCGGGCGCTGGGAGGGCCGGGCGCCCCCTCCGCGCTTGCTCTCGTCCCCCCCCCGGGCCCAGGCGGCTGGGTGGGGAGGGGTGCGTTGGTGAGGTCGGCGGAGGGGGTCTCCTCCATCCGTGCCGGTCCGCTGCCGGGCCACCGTCGTGGCGCCTTCCTCCTCCCGCGAGTGTACCTGAGCCGCCCGCCCCCGAGACGCTGCCCGCCTGTGTGGGTCTTGCCCCCCGGCCGCCGGGACCGTCGTTGTCACCCCCGCCGCCTTGGCGCGTGGGAGTGTAACGGCGGGGCCGTGGGGGGGGACCCTCCTCCAGACGGGGAGCTCGGCGCGGGTGGGCGGCCAGGATGGCCCGCGGGGCGGTGGTTGGGCGCCGGCAACTTCGGTGGCCCCAGTCACGTTCCGCCTCCCAGGCACGCCGGGTCGGAGGGAAACCTCGGATCCCTGGGAGCGGGCGAGGCCGTGGCAGCGGTGCCTCGGTGCGCCTTCTGGGACGATGCCCCCCCGAGGTAACGCGGAGCCGGCTGGCGGGTGCCGGGCACCACTCCGTGTTGGCCGTCCTATCGCTCGCCTGCCCTACCCCCGTGTAGGCTGGAAGCGGTGGCGGGGGGTGGACGCCCCAGAGGGGGTTGGTCACCGTTTCCCTCAACCCAGGAGCCAGGTACCTAGCGCTCTCCGCGAGCCTCACGGCCCGGGGAAGGCGGCGGTTCAAAGACTTGTGCGGCCTGAGGTGGCCCGTGGATACCCACGACGGGAGCCCCGGGGAGGGCGGAAGGAGGCAACGCCGAGGAAGGGAAGGACGTCTGAGGACGCCCATGCCCCCCTCGGTACACCCCC
>JBAIAC010000687.1:57500-67500 GCA_037349315.1 Chelydra serpentina
TACCTCGTCCCACCCAGGGCTTTGTCAAGCCTGGCCTTCAAAACCTCTAAGGAAGGAGATGCCACCACCTCCCTAGGTAAGCCGTTGCAGTGCTTCACCACCCTTCTAGTGAACAAGGTTGTTCCGAATATCCAACCTAAACCTCCCCCTCTGCAACTTGAGACCATCGCGGAGGAAGCCGGGGAGGGGCGGGGAGCCGGAGCCCGACTCCCCAGTCGCAGGCGCCCGTCGGGGTCGGGCTAGGGAGGCGAGGGGCCGGGAGAAGGGCCGGCAACGTTTCAAGGTCCCCACCCGGAGAGCAGGCCGACCCCCGGGGAAGCGTCCGGGAAAGGCTCCGAGTCCCCACCCGGAGAGCAGGCCGACCCCCGGGGAAGCGTCCGGGAAAGTCTCCGAGTCCCCAACCGGAGAGCAGGCCGACCCCCGGGGAAGCGTCGGGGATGCAGGCCGAGGCCCCACCAGGAGAGCAGGTCGACCCCCCGGGAATTTTTTTCCGAGTCCCGACACGGCCACCAGGTCAACCCCATTCAAGTAAACTCGAGAATATCCACAGGAGGGCAGCACGCAGGCAGGCCAGGCCAGGCCTCGGACGGCCAGCAGCCCATTCCCGGGCAGCGCCGGCTCCCTGAGGGGAGGCGCAGGGGGGCCCGAGCGAGACCGGGCCAGTCCGCCAAGTGCCAGTGGTCTGCCCCCGACGCTTCGGGGGCCGTGGGTCCTCCGCGGGGGCAGGCCGGGGGGGGGTGGGGGCACCTGCACACGCGCCCTCCGTCACGGAAGGCCGGGCCTAGCACGGGTGACGGGGGGTGGTCCGGGTGCCGGGGGCCGGGGTCGGGGGTCCCCGGCACGTCCGAGCGAGTCGGCCCCGTGCCCCGGGTCTGCCCACGGGGCTTCGGGGGCCCTGGGTCCCCCGCGGAGGCAGCCCGGGGGGCCCTGCACACCCGCCGTCCGTTTCGGAAGGCCGGGCCTAGCACGGGGGTCGGGGGGAGGTCCGGGGGCCGGAGGCCGTGGTCGGGGGTCCCCGGCGAGTCCGAGCGAGTCGGCCCCGTGCCCCTTGTCTGCCCACAGGGCTTCGGGAGCCGTGGGTCCCCCGCGGACGCAGCGCGGGGGGCCCTGCACACCCGCCGTCCGTTTCGGAAGGCCGGGCCTAGCACGGGTGACGGGGGGCGGTCCCGGGGGCCGGAGGCCGGGGCCGGGGGTTCCCGGCGAGTCCGAGCGAGTCGGCCCCGTGCCCCGGGTCTGCCCACGGGGCTTCGGGGGCCCTGGGTCCCCCGCGGAGGCAGCCCGGGGGGCCCTGCACACCCGCCGTCCGTTTCGGAAGGCCGGGCCTAGCACGGGTGACGGGGGGTGGTCCGGGTGCCGGAGGCCGGGGTCGGGGGTCCCCGGCGAGTCCGAGCGAGTCGGCCCCGTGCCCCGGGTCTGCCCACGGGGCTTCGGGGGCCCTGGGTCCCCCGCGGAGGCAGCCCGGGGGGCCCTGCACACCCGCCGTCCGTTTCGGAAGGCCGGGCCTAGCACGGGTGACGGGGGGTGGTCCGGGTGCCGGAGGCCGGGGTCGGGGGTCCCCGGCGAGTCCGAGCGAGTCGGCCCCGTGCCCCGGGTCTGCCCACGGGGCTTCGGGGGCCCTGGGTCCCCCGCGGAGGCAGCCCGGGGGGCCCTGCACACCCGCCGTCCGTTTCGGAAGGCCGGGCCTAGCACGGGTGACGGGGGGCGGTCCCGCGGGCCGGAGGCCGGGGCCGGGGGTTCCCGGCGAGTCCGAGCGAGTCGGCCCCGTGCCCCGGGTCTGCCCACGGGGCTTCGGGGGCCCTGGGTCCCCCGCGGAGGCAGCCCGGGGGGCCCTGCACACCCGCCGTCCGTTTCGGAAGGCCGGGCCTAGCACGGGTGAAGGGGGGGTGGTCCGGGTGCCGGAGGCCGGGGTCGGGGGTCCCCGGCGAGTCCGAGCGAGTCGGCCCTGTGCCCCGGGTCTGCCCACGGGGCTTCGGGGGCCCTGGGTCCCCCGCGGAGGCAGCCCGGGGGGCCCTGCACACCCGCCGTCCGTTTCGGAAGGCCGGGCCTAGCACGGGTGACGGGGGGCGGTCCGGGTGCCGGAGGCCGGGGTCGGGGGTTCCCGGCGAGTCCGAGCGAGTCGGTCCCGTGCCCCGGGTCTGCCCACGTGGCTTCGGGGGCCCTGGGTCCCCCGCGGAGGCAGCCCGGGGGGCCCTGCACACCCGCCGTCCCTTTCGTAAGGCCGGGCCTAGCACGGGTGACGGGGGGTGGTCCCGGGGCCCGGAGGCCGGGGTCGGGGGTCCCCGGCGAGTGCGAGCGAGTCGGCCCCGTGCCCCGGGTCTGCCCACGGGGCTTCGCGGGCCGTGGGTCCGCCGCGGGGGCAGCCCGGGGGGCCCTGCACACCCGCCGTCCGTTTCGGAAGGCCGGGCCTAGCACGGGTGACGGGGGGTGGTCCCGGGGGCCGGAGGCCGGGGTCGGGGGTCCCCGGCATGTCCGAGCGAGTCGGCCCCGTGCCCCGGGTCTGCCCACGAGGCTTCGGGGTCTGTGGGAACCCGACGGGGAGCCGGGCGCCCAGACCCGCGACCTTCGGCCGTCGCCTCTGGCCCCGTAGACAGAGTGGCAACGGGGGCGGTGGGGCGGCTTTCCAGGTTCTCCGCTCCCCCTTCCCCCCTCCCTCGCCCCCGGTCCCCTCCACACACAGACAGACAGACAGACAGACACACACACACACACACACACACACAGACTACCCCTCTCCCCATTCCTTGCTCCTGCCCCGGAAAACGAGAGGGCCGGCTCGGACCGGGAAAAGCTGCCTACGGCACCTGGGATTCCCAGGCGGTCACCCATCCAAGTACTAGCCAGGCCCGGGACGGTTTACCTTCCGAGATCTGACGGGATCGGGGGCGTTCGGTCCGGTATGGCCGTAGGCGCCGAGCTCCGCGCCTCCTGGCCCGCTATCCCTGACCGGAATCCAGGCCACCCCCAACCCGAGGAAGCGGGCTGAAAAATTTTCAAAGTCCCCGCTCGGCCACCTGGTCAACCCCGGGAACGGTCTCGAAATTTTTCTAAGTCCCGACTCGGACAGCAGGTCAACCCCCGTTCGCGTCCAGGGGTTGACCTGATGGCCGGGCTCCTCCCCGGCCACCGGGCCGACCCGGTACTCCCTGCGGGCCTCGGAGCACCCTCCCCGGGTAGCCCCCGGCTCCCCGAGGCCGTCGTGGAAATTTTGTTCCGGACTTCCATGGGCCCGATCAGTGCGCCGGGGGGAAGGTCCGCGGCCGCAGCCCGGGACGGTGCGCCCTGGGCGGCTTGCCGCCAAGCCGCGAGTGGCCCCGATCCTTTTTTTTTTTTTTTTTTTTTTTTTTTTTTTTTCTTTTTTCTTTTTCCCGGGGTGTGTGCGGGAGTGTGTGGGGGTGTGCGGGCAGGGACGTGTCTCCAAGTCCCTCCTCGGTATCCAGGTGACCGCCACCCCGAGGAAGCGGGCTGAACCATTTTCAGAGTCCCCGCTCGGCCACCTGTTCAACCCCGGGAAGGGTCTCGGAAAATTTCTAAGTCCGGACTCGGACACCAGGTCAACCCCGTTGGGGGGTCCGGGGGTTGACCCGATGGCCGGGCTGGTCCCCGGCCACCAGGTCAACCCCGTTGGGGTCCGGGGGTTGACCTGATGGCCGGGCTGCTCCCCGGCCACCAGGTCAACCCCTTTGGGGGTCCGGAGGTTGACCTGATGGCCGGGCTGCTCCCCGGCCCCCGAGTCGACCCGGTACTCCCTGCGGCCCTCGGAGCACCCTCCCCGGGTAGCCCCCGGCTCCCCGAGGCCGTCGTGGAAATTTTGTTCCGGACTTCCATGGGCCCGATCAGTGCGCCGGGGGGAAGGTCCGCGGCCGCAGCCCGGGACGGTGCGCCCTGGGCGGCTTGCCGCCAAGCCGCGAGTGGTCCCGATCCTTTTTTTTTTTTTTTTTTTTTCTTTTTCCCGGGGTGTGTGCGGGAGTGTGTGGGGGTGTGCGGGCAGGGACGTGTCTCCAAGTCCCTCCTCGGAATCCAGGTCACCGCCACCCCGAGGAAGCGGGCTGAACCATTTTCAGAGTCCCCGCTCGGCCACCTGGTGAACCCCGGGAAGGGTCTCGGAAAATTTCTAAGTCCGGACTCGGACACCAGGTCAACCCCGTTGGGGGTCCGGGGGTTGACTCGATGGCCGGGCTGGTCCCCGGCCACCAGGTCAACCCCGTTGGGGTCCGGGGGTTGACCTGATGGCCGGGCTGCTCCCCGGGCACCAGGTCAACCCCTTTGGGGGTCCGGGGGTTGACCTGATGGCCGGTCTGCTCCCCGGCCCCCGGGTCGACCCGGTACTCCCTGCGGCCCTCGGAGCACCCTCCCCGGGTAGCCCCCGGCTCCCCGAGGCCGTCGTGGAAATTTTGTTCCGGACTTCCATGGGCCCGATCAGTGCGCCGGGGGGGTGGTCCGCGGCCGCAGCCCGGGACGGTGCGCCCTGGGCGGCTTGCCGCCAAGCCGCGAGTGGTCCCGATCCTTTTTTTTTTTTTTTCTTTTTTCTTTTTCCCGGGGTGTGTGCGGGAGTGTGTGGGGGTGTGCGGGCAGGGACGTGTCTCCAAGTCCCTCCTCGGAATCCAGGTCACCGCCACCCCGAGGAAGCGGGCTGAACCATTTTCAGAGTCCCCGCTCGGCCACCTGGTCAACCCCGGGAAGGGTCTCGGAAAATTTCTAAGTCCGGACTCGGACACCAGGTCAACCCCGTTGGGGGGTCCGGGGGTTGACCCGATGGCCGGGCTGGTCCCCGGCCACCAGGTCAACCCCGTTGGGGGTCCGGGGGTTGACCTGATGGCCGGGCTGCTCCCCGGCCACCAGGTCAACCCCTTTGGGGGTCCGGAGGTTGACCTGATGGCCGGGCTGCTCCCCGGCCCCCGGGTCGACCCGGTACTCCCTGCGGCCCTCGGAGCACCCTCCCCGTGTAGCCCCCGGCTCCCCGAGGCCGTCGTGGAAATTTTGTTCCGGACTTCCATGGGCCCGATCAGTGCGCCGGGGGGAAGGTCCGCGGCCGCAGCCCGGGACGGTGCGCCCTGGGCGGCTTGCCGCCAAGCCGCGAGTGGTCCCGATCCTTTTTTTTTTTTTTTTTTTTTTTCTTTTTCCCGGGGTGTGTGCGGGAGTGTGTGGGGGTGTGCGGGCAGGGACGTGTCTCCAAGTCCCTCCTCGGTATCCAGGTGACCGCCACCCCGAGGAAGCGGGCTGAACCATTTTCAGAGTCCCCGCTCGGCCACCTGTTCAACCCCGGGAAGGGTCTCGGAAAATTTCTAAGTCCGGACTCGGACACCAGGTCAACCCCGTTGGGGGGTCCGGGGGTTGACCCGATGGCCGGGCTGGTCCCCGGCCACCAGGTCAACCCCGTTGGGGTCCGGGGGTTGACCTGATGGCCGGGCTGCTCCCCGGCCACCAGGTCAACCCCTTTGGGGGTCCGGAGGTTGACCTGATGGCCGGGCTGCTCCCCGGCCCCCGAGTCGACCCGGTACTCCCTGCGGCCCTCGGAGCACCCTCCCCGGGTAGCCCCCGGCTCCCCGAGGCCGTCGTGGAAATTTTGTTCCGGACTTCCATGGGCCCGATCAGTGCGCCGGGGGGAAGGTCCGCGGCCGCAGCCCGGGACGGTGCGCCCTGGGCGGCTTGCCGCCAAGCCGCGAGTGGTCCCGATCCTTTTTTTTTTTTTTTTTTTTTCTTTTTCCCGGGGTGTGTGCGGGAGTGTGTGGGGGTGTGCGGGCAGGGACGTGTCTCCAAGTCCCTCCTCGGAATCCAGGTCACCGCCACCCCGAGGAAGCGGGCTGAACCATTTTCAGAGTCCCCGCTCGGCCACCTGGTGAACCCCGGGAAGGGTCTCGGAAAATTTCTAAGTCCGGACTCGGACACCAGGTCAACCCCGTTGGGGGTCCGGGGGTTGACTCGATGGCCGGGCTGGTCCCCGGCCACCAGGTCAACCCCGTTGGGGTCCGGGGGTTGACCTGATGGCCGGGCTGCTCCCCGGGCACCAGGTCAACCCCTTTGGGGGTCCGGGGGTTGACCTGATGGCCGGTCTGCTCCCCGGCCCCCGGGTCGACCCGGTACTCCCTGCGGCCCTCGGAGCACCCTCCCCGGGTAGCCCCCGGCTCCCCGAGGCCGTCGTGGAAATTTTGTTCCGGACTTCCATGGGCCCGATCAGTGCGCCGGGGGGGTGGTCCGCGGCCGCAGCCCGGGACGGTGCGCCCTGGGCGGCTTGCCGCCAAGCCGCGAGTGGTCCCGATCCTTTTTTTTTTTTTTTCTTTTTTCTTTTTCCCGGGGTGTGTGCGGGAGTGTGTGGGGGTGTGCGGGCAGGGACGTGTCTCCAAGTCCCTCCTCGGAATCCAGGTCACCGCCACCCCGAGGAAGCGGGCTGAACCATTTTCAGAGTCCCCGCTCGGCCACCTGGTCAACCCCGGGAAGGGTCTCGGAAAATTTCTAAGTCCGGACTCGGACACCAGGTCAACCCCGTTGGGGGGTCCGGGGGTTGACCCGATGGCCGGGCTGGTCCCCGGCCACCAGGTCAACCCCGTTGGGGGTCCGGGGGTTGACCTGATGGCCGGGCTGCTCCCCGGCCACCAGGTCAACCCCTTTGGGGGTCCGGAGGTTGACCTGATGGCCGGGCTGCTCCCCGGCCCCCGGGTCGACCCGGTACTCCCTGCGGCCCTCGGAGCACCCTCCCCGTGTAGCCCCCGGCTCCCCGAGGCCGTCGTGGAAATTTTGTTCCGGACTTCCATGGGCCCGATCAGTGCGCCGGGGGGAAGGTCCGCGGCCGCAGCCCGGGACGGTGCGCCCTGGGCGGCTTGCCGCCAAGCCGCGAGTGGTCCCGATCCTTTTTTTTTTTTTTTTTTTTTTTCTTTTTCCCGGGGTGTGTGCGGGAGTGTGTGGGGGTGTGCGGGCAGGGACGTGTCTCCAAGTCCCTCCTCGGTATCCAGGTGACCGCCACCCCGAGGAAGCGGGCTGAACCATTTTCAGAGTCCCCGCTCGGCCACCTGTTCAACCCCGGGAAGGGTCTCGGAAAATTTCTAAGTCCGGACTCGGACACCAGGTCAACCCCGTTGGGGGGTCCGGGGGTTGACCCGATGGCCGGGCTGGTCCCCGGCCACCAGGTCAACCCCGTTGGGGTCCGGGGGTTGACCTGATGGCCGGGCTGCTCCCCGGCCACCAGGTCAACCCCTTTGGGGGTCCGGAGGTTGACCTGATGGCCGGGCTGCTCCCCGGCCCCCGAGTCGACCCGGTACTCCCTGCGGCCCTCGGAGCACCCTCCCCGGGTAGCCCCCGGCTCCCCGAGGCCGTCGTGGAAATTTTGTTCCGGACTTCCATGGGCCCGATCAGTGCGCCGGGGGGAAGGTCCGCGGCCGCAGCCCGGGACGGTGCGCCCTGGGCGGCTTGCCGCCAAGCCGCGAGTGGTCCCGATCCTTTTTTTTTTTTTTTTTTTTTTCTTTTTCCCGGGGTGTGTGCGGGAGTGTGTGGGGGTGTGCGGGCAGGGACGTGTCTCCAAGTCCCTCCTCGGAATCCAGGTCACCGCCACCCCGAGGAAGCGGGCTGAACCATTTTCAGAGTCCCCGCTCGGCCACCTGGTCAACCCCGGGAAGGGTCTCGGAAAATTTCTAAGTCCGGACTCGGACACCAGGTCAACCCCGTTGGGGGGTCCGGGGGTTGACCCGATGGCCGGGCTGGTCCCCGGCCACCAGGTCAACCCCGTTGGGGTCCGGGGGTTGACCTGATGGCCGGGCTGCTCCCCGGCCACCAGGTCAACCCCGTTGGGGGTCCGGAGGTTGACCTGATGGCCGGGCTGCTCCCCGGCCCCCGGGTCGACCCGGTACTCCCTGCGGCCCTCGGAGCACCCTCCGCGGGTAGCCCCCGGCTCCCCGAGGCCGTCGTGGAAATTTTGTTCCGGACTTCCATGGGCCCGATCAGTGCGCCGGGGGGAAGGTCCGCGGCCGCAGCCCGGGACGGTGCGCCCTGGGCGGCTTGCCGCCAAGCCGCGAGTGGTCCCGATCCTTTTTTTTTTTTTTTCTTTTTTCTTTTTCCCGGGGTGTGTGCGGGAGTGTGTGGGGGTGTGCGGGCAGGGACGTGTCTCCAAGTCCCTCCTCGGAATCCAGGTCACCGCCACCCCGAGGAAGCGGGCTGAACCATTTTCAGAGTCCCCGCTCGGCCACCTGGTCAACCCCGGGAAGGGTCTCGGAAAATTTCTAAGTCCGGACTCGGACACCAGGTCAACCCCGTTGGGGGGTCCGGGGGTTGACCCGATGGCCGGGCTGGTCCCCGGCCACCAGGTCAACCCCGTTGGGGGTCCGGGGGTTGACCTGATGGCCGGGCTGCTCCCCGGCCACCAGGTCAACCCCTTTGGGGGTCCGGAGGTTGACCTGATGGCCGGTCTGCTCCCCGGCCCCCGGGTCGACCCGGTACTCCCTGCGGCCCTCGGAGCACCCTCCCCGTGTAGCCCCCGGCTCCCCGAGGCCGTCGTGGAAATTTTGTTCCGGACTTCCATGGGCCCGATCAGTGCGCCGGGGGGAAGGTCCGCGGCCGCAGCCCGGGACGGTGCGCCCTGGGCGGCTTGCCGCCAAGCCGCGAGTGGTCCCGATCCTTTTTTTTTTTTTTTTTTTTTTCTTTTTCCCGGGGTGTGTGCGGGAGTGTGTGGGGGTGTGCGGGCAGGGACGTGTCTCCAAGTCCCTCCTCGGAATCCAGGTCACCGCCACCCCGAGGAAGCGGGCTGAACCATTTTCAGAGTCCCCGCTCGGCCACCTGGTCAACCCCGGGAAGGGTCTCGGAAAATTTCTAAGTCCGGACTCGGACACCAGGTCAACCCCGTTGGGGGGTCCGGGGGTTGACCCGATGGCCGGGCTGGTCCCCGGCCACCAGGTCAACCCCGTTGGGGTCCGGGGGTTGACCTGATGGCCGGGCTGCTCCCCGGGCACCAGGTCAACCCCTTTGGGGGTCCGGAGGTTGACCTGATGGCCGGTCTGCTCCCCGGCCCCCGGGTCGACCCGGTACTCCCTGCGGCCCTCGGAGCACCCTCCCCGGGTAGCCCCCGGCTCCCCGAGGCCGTCGTGGAAATTTTGTTCCGGACTTCCATGGGCCCGATCAGTGCGCCGGGGGGAAGGTCCGCGGCCGCAGCCCGGGACGGTGCGCCCTGGGCGGCTTGCCGCCAAGCCGCGAGTGGTCCCGATCCTTTTTTTTTTTTTTTTTTTTTTCTTTTTCCCGGGGTGTGTGCGGGAGTGTGTGGGGGTGTGCGGGCAGGGACGTGTCTCCAAGTCCCTCCTCGGAATCCAGGTCACCGCCACCCCGAGGAAGCGGGCTGAACCATTTTCAGAGTCCCCGCTCGGCCACCTGGTCAACCCCGGGAAGGGTCTCGGAAAATTTCTAAGTCCGGACTCGGACACCAGGTCAACCCCGTTGGGGGGTCCGGGGGTTGACCCGATGGCCGGGCTGGTCCCCGGCCACCAGGTCAACCCCGTTGGGGTCCGGGGGTTGACCTGATGGCCGGGCTGCTCCCCGGCCACCAGGTCAACCCCGTTGGGGGTCCGGAGGTTGACCTGATGGCCGGGCTGCTCCCCGGCCCCCGGGTCGACCCGGTACTCCCTGCGGCCCTCGGAGCACCCTCCGCGGGTAGCCCCCGGCTCCCCGAGGCCGTCGTGGAAATTTTGTTCCGGACTTCCATGGGCCCGATCAGTGCGCCGGGGGGAAGGTCCGCGGCCGCAGCCCGGGACGGTGCGCCCTGGGCGGCTTGCCGCCAAGCCGCGAGTGGTCCCGATCCTTTTTTTTTTTTTTTTTTTTTTTTCTTTTTCCCGGGGTGTGTGCGGGAGTGTGTGGGGGTGTGCGGGCAGGGACGTGTCTCCAAGTCCCTCCTCGGAATCCAGGTCACCGCCACCCCGAGGAAGCGGGCTGAACCATTTTCAGAGTCCCCGCTCGGCCACCTGGTCAACCCCGGGAAGGGTCTCGGAAAATTTCTAAGTCCCGACTCGGACACCAGGTCAACCCCGTT
>JBAIAC010000687.1:72500-75000 GCA_037349315.1 Chelydra serpentina
CCGGGGAGGGCGGAAGGAGGCAACGCCGAGGAAGGGAAGGACGTCTGAGGACGCCCATGCCCCCCTCGGTACCCCCCCATGCCGCCCACCCCAGCTCCCCTCTCGCTGGGTCCACGGGAAGCCCAGGTCGGAGAGGGGCCACCCTGCCTCCCTCTCCGCGTTGGGGCCGAAAGGCCGCGGCCCGTCAGCCTCTCCCCCCCTCCACCCGGACCCCCACCCCTCGCTCGGCGAGAGGAGGGCGAGAAGGGCTGGAGCGGCGGGGGGATGGTCTTGCACGCGACCGCGACCGCCTGGCCCCTCCGAGCCAAGCGCCTGGACGTTAGCCGAGCCTTCGGGCTCGGTTGTTAAATATGGTCACGTACGAAAGGGCGGGCGCCGAGGAGGGCTCTCCCCGGCTGGGTGCGACGGGCGGGACGAAGTGTGCGGCGAGAGAAAGAGGGGACCCGCGGGGGTCCCCCTCCCCTGCTCCCGCCTCTGAAACCCGCCCCGAGGGCCGTCCCCTGCGGGGACAGCAGGACGGGGGGACCTGACCGGCGCGGACAAGGAACCCCCCCACCGCCGGCATGGCTTTGGCCGCGTGGGGGAAGAAAAAGAAGGGGCGCGGTGGGGGCGCGTGCCTCCCCGAAACCTTTACCACGAAAAAAGCCCCGTGACAACTCAGTTGGTGGATCACTCAGGTCGGTCACGGCCCTGGCGGAGCGCCGAGAAGAGGGTCGAATTGACTATCAAGAGGGAAGTAAAAGTCGTAACAAGGTTTCCGTGGGTGAACCTGCAGAAGGATCGTTAACGGGCCTCGCGCTCGGCCGGCTCGGGGTCCCCCGACGGCGGCGCACCTCGACGACCCCAAGGCCTTGGACTCTTCCCTTCGCCCAGGATGGGACCCCGGCGGCGGGGTCCCGGGCGCTGGGAGGGCCGGGCGCCCCCTCCGCGCTTGCTCTCGTCCCCCCCGGGCCCAGGCGGCTGGGTGGGGGGGGGTGCGTTGGTGAGGTCGGCGGAGGGGGTCTCCTCCATCCGTGCCGGGCCACCGTCGTGGCGCCTTCCTCCTCCCGCGAGCGTACCTGAGCCGCCCGCCCCCGAGACGCTGCCCGCCTGTGTGGGTCTCGCCCCCCCGGCCGCCGGGACCGTCGTTGTCACCCCCACCGCCTTGGCGCGTGGGAGTGTAACGGTGGGGCCGTGGGGGGCGAACCCTCCTCCAGACGGGGAGCTCGGCGTGGGTGGGCGGCCAGGATGGCCCGCGGGGCGGTGGTGGGGCGCCGCACCTCGATGACCCCAAGGCCTCGGACGCTTCCCTGCGCCCAGGATGGGACCCCGGCGGCGGGGTCCCGGGCGCTGGGAGGGCCGGGCGCCCCCTCCGCGCTTGCTCTCGTCCCCCCCCGGGCCCAGGCGGCTGGGTGGGGGGGGTGCGTTGGTGAGGTCGGCGGAGGGGGTCTCCTCCATCCGTGCCGGGCCACCGTCGTGGCGCCTTCCTCCTCCCGCGAGCGTACCTGAGCCGCCCGCCCCCGAGACGCTGCCCGCCTGTGTGGGTCTCGCCCCCCCGGCCGCCGGGACCGTCGTTGTCACCCCCGCCGCCTTGGCGCGTGGGAGTGTAACGGCGGGGCCGTGGGGGGCGAACCCTCCTCCAGACGGGGAGCTCGGCGCGGGTGGGCGGCCAGGATGGCCCGCGGGGCGGTGGTGGGGCGCCGCGCCTCGATGACCCCAAGGCCTCGGACGCTTCCCTGCGCCCAGGATGGGACCCCGGCGGCGGGGTCCCGGGCGCTGGGAGGGCCGGGCGCCCCCTCCGCGCTTGCTCTCGTCCCCCCCCCGGGCCCAGGCGGCTGGGTGGGGAGGGGTGCGTTGGTGAGGTCGGCGGAGGGGGTCTCCTCCATCCGTGCCGGTCCGCTGCCGGGCCACCGTCGTGGCGCCTTCCTCCTCCCGCGAGTGTACCTGAGCCGCCCGCCCCCGAGACGCTGCCCGCCTGTGTGGGTCTTGCCCCCCGGCCGCCGGGACCGTCGTTGTCACCCCCGCCGCCTTGGCGCGTGGGAGTGTAACGGCGGGGCCGTGGGGGGGGACCCTCCTCCAGACGGGGAGCTCGGCGCGGGTGGGCGGCCAGGATGGCCCGCGGGGCGGTGGTTGGGCGCCGGCAACTTCGGTGGCCCCAGTCACGTTCCGCCTCCCAGGCACGCCGGGTCGGAGGGAAACCTCGGATCCCTGGGAGCGGGCGAGGCCGTGGCAGCGGTGCCTCGGTGCGCCTTCTGGGACGATGCCCCCCCGAGGTAACGCGGAGCCGGCTGGCGGGTGCCGGGCACCACTCCGTGTTGGCCGTCCTATCGCTCGCCTGCCCTACCCCCGTGTAGGCTGGAAGCGGTGGCGGGGGGTGGACGCCCCAGAGGGGGTTGGTCACCGTTTCCCTCAACCCAGGAGCCAGGTACCTAGCGCTCTCCGCGAGCCTCACGGCCCGGGGAAGGCGGCGGTTCAAAGACTTGTGCGGCCTGAGGTGGCCCGTGGATACCCACGACGGGAG
>JBAIAC010000687.1:82500-95000 GCA_037349315.1 Chelydra serpentina
GGGGAGTCCGGGGAGCAGGCTTAATAGTCGTCAGAGGGTGGGGGGTGGTGGCGGGGGAGAGGCTTAACATTCGTCCCCGGGACTGTCAGTGGGGAGGCCTTTTTTGTCGTCGCCCGGGCGGTACGGGGGAGGCTTAACAGTCGTCCCCAGGGAATCATAGCATCTCAGAGTTGGAAGGGACCTCAGGAGGTCACCTTGTCCAACCCCCTGCTGAAAGCAGGACCAACCCCAACTACCTCGTCCCACCCAGGGCTTTGTCAAGCCTGGCCTTCAAAACCTCTAAGGAAGGAGATGCCACCACCTCCCTAGGTAAGCCGTTGCAGTGCTTCACCACCCTTCTAGTGAACAAGGTTGTTCCGAATATCCAACCTAAACCTCCCCCTCTGCAACTTGAGACCATCGCGGAGGAAGCCGGGGAGGGGCGGGGAGCCGGAGCCCGACTCCCCAGTCGCAGGCGCCCGTCGGGGTCGGGCTAGGGAGGCGAGGGGCCGGGAGAAGGGCCGGCAACGTTTCAAGGTCCCCACCCGGAGAGCAGGCCGACCCCCGGGGAAGCGTCCGGGAAAGGCTCCGAGTCCCCACCCGGAGAGCAGGCCGACCCCCGGGGAAGCGTCCGGGAAAGTCTCCGAGTCCCCAACCGGAGAGCAGGCCGACCCCCGGGGAAGCGTCGGGGATGCAGGCCGAGGCCCCACCAGGAGAGCAGGTCGACCCCCCGGGAATTTTTTTCCGAGTCCCGACACGGCCACCAGGTCAACCCCATTCAAGTAAACTCGAGAATATCCACAGGAGGGCAGCACGCAGGCAGGCCAGGCCAGGCCTCGGACGGCCAGCAGCCCATTCCCGGGCAGCGCCGGCTCCCTGAGGGGAGGCGCAGGGGGGCCCGAGCGAGACCGGGCCAGTCCGCCAAGTGCCAGTGGTCTGCCCCCGACGCTTCGGGGGCCGTGGGTCCTCCGCGGGGGCAGGCCGGGGGGGGGTGGGGGCACCTGCACACGCGCCCTCCGTCACGGAAGGCCGGGCCTAGCACGGGTGACGGGGGGTGGTCCGGGTGCCGGGGGCCGGGGTCGGGGGTCCCCGGCACGTCCGAGCGAGTCGGCCCCGTGCCCCGGGTCTGCCCACGGGGCTTCGGGGGCCCTGGGTCCCCCGCGGAGGCAGCCCGGGGGGCCCTGCACACCCGCCGTCCGTTTCGGAAGGCCGGGCCTAGCACGGGGGTCGGGGGGAGGTCCGGGGGCCGGAGGCCGTGGTCGGGGGTCCCCGGCGAGTCCGAGCGAGTCGGCCCCGTGCCCCTTGTCTGCCCACAGGGCTTCGGGAGCCGTGGGTCCCCCGCGGACGCAGCGCGGGGGGCCCTGCACACCCGCCGTCCGTTTCGGAAGGCCGGGCCTAGCACGGGTGACGGGGGGCGGTCCCGGGGGCCGGAGGCCGGGGCCGGGGGTTCCCGGCGAGTCCGAGCGAGTCGGCCCCGTGCCCCGGGTCTGCCCACGGGGCTTCGGGGGCCCTGGGTCCCCCGCGGAGGCAGCCCGGGGGGCCCTGCACACCCGCCGTCCGTTTCGGAAGGCCGGGCCTAGCACGGGTGACGGGGGGTGGTCCGGGTGCCGGAGGCCGGGGTCGGGGGTCCCCGGCGAGTCCGAGCGAGTCGGCCCCGTGCCCCGGGTCTGCCCACGGGGCTTCGGGGGCCCTGGGTCCCCCGCGGAGGCAGCCCGGGGGGCCCTGCACACCCGCCGTCCGTTTCGGAAGGCCGGGCCTAGCACGGGTGACGGGGGGTGGTCCGGGTGCCGGAGGCCGGGGTCGGGGGTCCCCGGCGAGTCCGAGCGAGTCGGCCCCGTGCCCCGGGTCTGCCCACGGGGCTTCGGGGGCCCTGGGTCCCCCGCGGAGGCAGCCCGGGGGGCCCTGCACACCCGCCGTCCGTTTCGGAAGGCCGGGCCTAGCACGGGTGACGGGGGGCGGTCCCGCGGGCCGGAGGCCGGGGCCGGGGGTTCCCGGCGAGTCCGAGCGAGTCGGCCCCGTGCCCCGGGTCTGCCCACGGGGCTTCGGGGGCCCTGGGTCCCCCGCGGAGGCAGCCCGGGGGTCCCTGCACACCCGCCGTCCCTTTCGGAAGGCCGGGCCTAGCACGGGTGAAGGGGGGGTGGTCCGGGTGCCGGAGGCCGGGGTCGGGGGTCCCCGGCGAGTCCGAGCGAGTCGGCCCTGTGCCCCGGGTCTGCCCACGAGGCTTCGGGGGCCCTGGGTCCCCCGCGGAGGCAGCCCGGGGGGCCCTGCACACCCGCCGTCCGTTTCGGAAGGCCGGGCCTAGCACGGGTGACGGGGGGTGGTCCGGGTGCCGGAGGCCGGGGTTGGGGGTTCCCGGCGAGTCCGAGCGAGTCGGTCCCGTGCCCCGGGTCTGCCCACG
The DNA here is from genome assembly GCA_037349315.1 of Chelydra serpentina. Lineage (NCBI taxonomy): Eukaryota > Metazoa > Chordata > Testudines > Chelydridae > Chelydra > Chelydra serpentina. Next base: position 84,878 of record JBAIAC010000687.1, read on the forward strand.
TGGCTTCGGGGGCCCTGGGTCCCCCGCGGAGGCAGCCCGGGGGGCCCTGCACACCCGCCGTCCCTTTCGTAAGGCCGGGCCTAGCACGGGTGACGGGGGGTGGTCCCGGGGGCCGGAGGCCGGGGTCGGGGGTCCCCGGCGAGTCCGAGCGAGTCGGCCCCGTGCCCCGGGTCCGCCCACGGGGCTTCGGGGGCCCTGGGTCCCCCGCGGAGGCAGCCCGGGGGGCCCTGCACACCCGCCGTCCCTTTCGTAAGGCCGGGCCTAGCACGGGTGACGGGGGGTGGTCCCGGGGGCCGGAGGCCGGGGTCGGGGGTCCCCGGCGAGTCCGAGCGAGTCGGCCCCGTGCCCCGGGTCCGCCCACGGGGCTTTGCGGGCCGTGGGTCCCCCGCGGGGGCAGCCCGGGGGGCCCTGCACACCCGCCGTCCGTTTCGGAAGGCCGGGCCTAGCACGGGTGAAGGGGGGGTGGTCCGGGTGCCGGAGGCCGGGGTTGGGGGTTCCCGGCGAGTCCGAGCGAGTCGGTCCCGTGCCCCGGGTCTGCCCACGGGGCTTCGGGGGCCCTGGGTCCCCCGCGGAGGCAGCCCGGGGGTCCCTGCACACCCGCCGTCCCTTTCGGAAGGCCGGGCCTAGCACGGGTGACGGGGGGTGGTCCGGGTGCCGGGGGCCGGGGTCGGGGGTCCCCGGCACGTCCGAGCGAGTCGGCCCCGTGCCCCGGGTCTGCCCACGGGGCTTCGGGGGCCCTGGGTCCCCCGCGGAGGCAGCCCGGGGGGCCCTGCACACCCGCCGTCCGTTTCGGAAGGCCGGGCCTAGCACGGGGGTCGGGGGGAGGTCCGGGGGCCGGAGGCCGTGGTCGGGGGTCCCCGGCGAGTCCGAGCGAGTCGGCCCCGTGCCCCTTGTCTGCCCACGGGGCTTCGGGGGCCGTGGGTCCCCCGCGGACGCAGCGCGGGGGGCCCTGCACACCCGCCGTCCGTTTCGGAAGGCCGGGCCTAGCACGGGTGACGGGGGGCGGTCCCGGGGGCCGGAGGCCGGGGCCGGGGGTTCCCGGCGAGTCCGAGCGAGTCGGCCCCGTGCCCCGGGTCTGCCCACGAGGCTTCGGGGGCCCTGGGTCCCCCGCGGAGGCAGCCCGGGGGGCCCTGCACACCCGCCGTCCGTTTCGGAAGGCCGGGCCTAGCACGGGTGACGGGGGGCGGTCCGGGTGCCGGAGGCCGGGGTCGGGGGTCCCCGGCGAGTCCGAGCGAGTCGGCCCCGTGCCCCGGGGCTGCCCACGGGGCTTCGGGGGCCCTGGGTCCCCCGCGGAGGCAGCCCGGGGGGCCCTGCACACCCGCCGTCCGTTTCGGAAGGCCGGGCCTAGCACGGGTGACGGGGGGCGGTCCCGGGGGCCGGAGGCCGGGGTCGGGGGTCCCCGGCGAGTCCGAGCGAGTCGGCCCCGTGCCCCGGGTCTGCCCACGAGGCTTCGGGGGCCCTGGGTCCCCCGCGGAGGCAGCCCGGGGGGCCCTGCACACCCGCCGTCCCTTTCGGAAGGCCGGGCCTAGCACGGGTGACGGGGGGTGGTCCGGGTGCCGGAGGCCGGGGTCGGGGGTTCCCGGCGAGTCCGAGCGAGTCGGTCCCGTGCCCCGGGTCTGCCCACTAGGCTTCGGGGGCCCTGGGTCCCCCGCGGAGGCAGCCCGGGGGGCCCTGCACACCCGCCGTCCGTTTCGGAAGGCCGGGCCTAGCACGGGTGACGGGGGGCGGTCCCGGGGGCCGGAGGCCGGGGTCGGGGGTCCCCGGCGAGTCCGAGCGAGTCGGCCCCGTGCCCCGGGTCCGCCCACGGGGCTTTGCGGGCCGTGGGTCCCCCGCGGGGGCAGCCCGGGGGGCCCTGCACACCCGCCGTCCGTTTCGGAAGGCCGGGCCTAGCACGGGTGAAGGGGGGGTGGTCCGGGTGCCGGAGGCCGGGGTCGGGGGTCCCCGGCGAGTCCGAGCGAGTCGGCCCTGTGCCCCGGGTCTGCCCACGGGGCTTCGGGGGCCCTGGGTCCCCCGCGGAGGCAGCCCGGGGGGCCCTGCACACCCGCCGTCCGTTTCGGAAGGCCGGGCCTAGCACGGGTGACGGGGGGCGGTCCGGGTGCCGGAGGCCGGGGTCGGGGGTTCCCGGCGAGTCCGAGCGAGTCGGTCCCGTGCCCCGGGTCTGCCCACGTGGCTTCGGGGGCCCTGGGTCCCCCGCGGAGGCAGCCCGGGGGGCCCTGCACACCCGCCGTCCCTTTCGTAAGGCCGGGCCTAGCACGGGTGACGGGGGGTGGTCCCGGGGCCCGGAGGCCGGGGTCGGGGGTCCCCGGCGAGTGCGAGCGAGTCGGCCCCGTGCCCCGGGTCTGCCCACGGGGCTTCGCGGGCCGTGGGTCCGCCGCGGGGGCAGCCCGGGGGGCCCTGCACACCCGCCGTCCGTTTCGGAAGGCCGGGCCTAGCACGGGTGACGGGGGGTGGTCCCGGGGGCCGGAGGCCGGGGTCGGGGGTCCCCGGCATGTCCGAGCGAGTCGGCCCCGTGCCCCGGGTCTGCCCACGAGGCTTCGGGGTCTGTGGGAACCCGACGGGGAGCCGGGCGCCCAGACCCGCGACCTTCGGCCGTCGCCTCTGGCCCCGTAGACAGAGTGGCAACGGGGGCGGTGGGGCGGCTTTCCAGGTTCTCCGCTCCCCCTTCCCCCCTCCCTCGCCCCCGGTCCCCTCCACACACAGACAGACAGACAGACAGACACACACACACACACACACACACACAGACTACCCCTCTCCCCATTCCTTGCTCCTGCCCCGGAAAACGAGAGGGCCGGCTCGGACCGGGAAAAGCTGCCTACGGCACCTGGGATTCCCAGGCGGTCACCCATCCAAGTACTAGCCAGGCCCGGGACGGTTTACCTTCCGAGATCTGACGGGATCGGGGGCGTTCGGTCCGGTATGGCCGTAGGCGCCGAGCTCCGCGCCTCCTGGCCCGCTATCCCTGACCGGAATCCAGGCCACCCCCAACCCGAGGAAGCGGGCTGAAAAATTTTCAAAGTCCCCGCTCGGCCACCTGGTCAACCCCGGGAACGGTCTCGAAATTTTTCTAAGTCCCGACTCGGACAGCAGGTCAACCCCCGTTCGCGTCCAGGGGTTGACCTGATGGCCGGGCTCCTCCCCGGCCACCGGGCCGACCCGGTACTCCCTGCGGGCCTCGGAGCACCCTCCCCGGGTAGCCCCCGGCTCCCCGAGGCCGTCGTGGAAATTTTGTTCCGGACTTCCATGGGCCCGATCAGTGCGCCGGGGGGAAGGTCCGCGGCCGCAGCCCGGGACGGTGCGCCCTGGGCGGCTTGCCGCCAAGCCGCGAGTGGCCCCGATCCTTTTTTTTTTTTTTTTTTTTTTTTTTTTTTTTTCTTTTTTCTTTTTCCCGGGGTGTGTGCGGGAGTGTGTGGGGGTGTGCGGGCAGGGACGTGTCTCCAAGTCCCTCCTCGGTATCCAGGTGACCGCCACCCCGAGGAAGCGGGCTGAACCATTTTCAGAGTCCCCGCTCGGCCACCTGTTCAACCCCGGGAAGGGTCTCGGAAAATTTCTAAGTCCGGACTCGGACACCAGGTCAACCCCGTTGGGGGGTCCGGGGGTTGACCCGATGGCCGGGCTGGTCCCCGGCCACCAGGTCAACCCCGTTGGGGTCCGGGGGTTGACCTGATGGCCGGGCTGCTCCCCGGCCACCAGGTCAACCCCTTTGGGGGTCCGGAGGTTGACCTGATGGCCGGGCTGCTCCCCGGCCCCCGAGTCGACCCGGTACTCCCTGCGGCCCTCGGAGCACCCTCCCCGGGTAGCCCCCGGCTCCCCGAGGCCGTCGTGGAAATTTTGTTCCGGACTTCCATGGGCCCGATCAGTGCGCCGGGGGGAAGGTCCGCGGCCGCAGCCCGGGACGGTGCGCCCTGGGCGGCTTGCCGCCAAGCCGCGAGTGGTCCCGATCCTTTTTTTTTTTTTTTTTTTTTCTTTTTCCCGGGGTGTGTGCGGGAGTGTGTGGGGGTGTGCGGGCAGGGACGTGTCTCCAAGTCCCTCCTCGGAATCCAGGTCACCGCCACCCCGAGGAAGCGGGCTGAACCATTTTCAGAGTCCCCGCTCGGCCACCTGGTGAACCCCGGGAAGGGTCTCGGAAAATTTCTAAGTCCGGACTCGGACACCAGGTCAACCCCGTTGGGGGTCCGGGGGTTGACTCGATGGCCGGGCTGGTCCCCGGCCACCAGGTCAACCCCGTTGGGGTCCGGGGGTTGACCTGATGGCCGGGCTGCTCCCCGGGCACCAGGTCAACCCCTTTGGGGGTCCGGGGGTTGACCTGATGGCCGGTCTGCTCCCCGGCCCCCGGGTCGACCCGGTACTCCCTGCGGCCCTCGGAGCACCCTCCCCGGGTAGCCCCCGGCTCCCCGAGGCCGTCGTGGAAATTTTGTTCCGGACTTCCATGGGCCCGATCAGTGCGCCGGGGGGGTGGTCCGCGGCCGCAGCCCGGGACGGTGCGCCCTGGGCGGCTTGCCGCCAAGCCGCGAGTGGTCCCGATCCTTTTTTTTTTTTTTTCTTTTTTCTTTTTCCCGGGGTGTGTGCGGGAGTGTGTGGGGGTGTGCGGGCAGGGACGTGTCTCCAAGTCCCTCCTCGGAATCCAGGTCACCGCCACCCCGAGGAAGCGGGCTGAACCATTTTCAGAGTCCCCGCTCGGCCACCTGGTCAACCCCGGGAAGGGTCTCGGAAAATTTCTAAGTCCGGACTCGGACACCAGGTCAACCCCGTTGGGGGGTCCGGGGGTTGACCCGATGGCCGGGCTGGTCCCCGGCCACCAGGTCAACCCCGTTGGGGGTCCGGGGGTTGACCTGATGGCCGGGCTGCTCCCCGGCCACCAGGTCAACCCCTTTGGGGGTCCGGAGGTTGACCTGATGGCCGGGCTGCTCCCCGGCCCCCGGGTCGACCCGGTACTCCCTGCGGCCCTCGGAGCACCCTCCCCGTGTAGCCCCCGGCTCCCCGAGGCCGTCGTGGAAATTTTGTTCCGGACTTCCATGGGCCCGATCAGTGCGCCGGGGGGAAGGTCCGCGGCCGCAGCCCGGGACGGTGCGCCCTGGGCGGCTTGCCGCCAAGCCGCGAGTGGTCCCGATCCTTTTTTTTTTTTTTTTTTTTTTTCTTTTTCCCGGGGTGTGTGCGGGAGTGTGTGGGGGTGTGCGGGCAGGGACGTGTCTCCAAGTCCCTCCTCGGTATCCAGGTGACCGCCACCCCGAGGAAGCGGGCTGAACCATTTTCAGAGTCCCCGCTCGGCCACCTGTTCAACCCCGGGAAGGGTCTCGGAAAATTTCTAAGTCCGGACTCGGACACCAGGTCAACCCCGTTGGGGGGTCCGGGGGTTGACCCGATGGCCGGGCTGGTCCCCGGCCACCAGGTCAACCCCGTTGGGGTCCGGGGGTTGACCTGATGGCCGGGCTGCTCCCCGGCCACCAGGTCAACCCCTTTGGGGGTCCGGAGGTTGACCTGATGGCCGGGCTGCTCCCCGGCCCCCGAGTCGACCCGGTACTCCCTGCGGCCCTCGGAGCACCCTCCCCGGGTAGCCCCCGGCTCCCCGAGGCCGTCGTGGAAATTTTGTTCCGGACTTCCATGGGCCCGATCAGTGCGCCGGGGGGAAGGTCCGCGGCCGCAGCCCGGGACGGTGCGCCCTGGGCGGCTTGCCGCCAAGCCGCGAGTGGTCCCGATCCTTTTTTTTTTTTTTTTTTTTTCTTTTTCCCGGGGTGTGTGCGGGAGTGTGTGGGGGTGTGCGGGCAGGGACGTGTCTCCAAGTCCCTCCTCGGAATCCAGGTCACCGCCACCCCGAGGAAGCGGGCTGAACCATTTTCAGAGTCCCCGCTCGGCCACCTGGTGAACCCCGGGAAGGGTCTCGGAAAATTTCTAAGTCCGGACTCGGACACCAGGTCAACCCCGTTGGGGGTCCGGGGGTTGACTCGATGGCCGGGCTGGTCCCCGGCCACCAGGTCAACCCCGTTGGGGTCCGGGGGTTGACCTGATGGCCGGGCTGCTCCCCGGGCACCAGGTCAACCCCTTTGGGGGTCCGGGGGTTGACCTGATGGCCGGTCTGCTCCCCGGCCCCCGGGTCGACCCGGTACTCCCTGCGGCCCTCGGAGCACCCTCCCCGGGTAGCCCCCGGCTCCCCGAGGCCGTCGTGGAAATTTTGTTCCGGACTTCCATGGGCCCGATCAGTGCGCCGGGGGGGTGGTCCGCGGCCGCAGCCCGGGACGGTGCGCCCTGGGCGGCTTGCCGCCAAGCCGCGAGTGGTCCCGATCCTTTTTTTTTTTTTTTCTTTTTTCTTTTTCCCGGGGTGTGTGCGGGAGTGTGTGGGGGTGTGCGGGCAGGGACGTGTCTCCAAGTCCCTCCTCGGAATCCAGGTCACCGCCACCCCGAGGAAGCGGGCTGAACCATTTTCAGAGTCCCCGCTCGGCCACCTGGTCAACCCCGGGAAGGGTCTCGGAAAATTTCTAAGTCCGGACTCGGACACCAGGTCAACCCCGTTGGGGGGTCCGGGGGTTGACCCGATGGCCGGGCTGGTCCCCGGCCACCAGGTCAACCCCGTTGGGGGTCCGGGGGTTGACCTGATGGCCGGGCTGCTCCCCGGCCACCAGGTCAACCCCTTTGGGGGTCCGGAGGTTGACCTGATGGCCGGGCTGCTCCCCGGCCCCCGGGTCGACCCGGTACTCCCTGCGGCCCTCGGAGCACCCTCCCCGTGTAGCCCCCGGCTCCCCGAGGCCGTCGTGGAAATTTTGTTCCGGACTTCCATGGGCCCGATCAGTGCGCCGGGGGGAAGGTCCGCGGCCGCAGCCCGGGACGGTGCGCCCTGGGCGGCTTGCCGCCAAGCCGCGAGTGGTCCCGATCCTTTTTTTTTTTTTTTTTTTTTTTCTTTTTCCCGGGGTGTGTGCGGGAGTGTGTGGGGGTGTGCGGGCAGGGACGTGTCTCCAAGTCCCTCCTCGGTATCCAGGTGACCGCCACCCCGAGGAAGCGGGCTGAACCATTTTCAGAGTCCCCGCTCGGCCACCTGTTCAACCCCGGGAAGGGTCTCGGAAAATTTCTAAGTCCGGACTCGGACACCAGGTCAACCCCGTTGGGGGGTCCGGGGGTTGACCCGATGGCCGGGCTGGTCCCCGGCCACCAGGTCAACCCCGTTGGGGTCCGGGGGTTGACCTGATGGCCGGGCTGCTCCCCGGCCACCAGGTCAACCCCTTTGGGGGTCCGGAGGTTGACCTGATGGCCGGGCTGCTCCCCGGCCCCCGAGTCGACCCGGTACTCCCTGCGGCCCTCGGAGCACCCTCCCCGGGTAGCCCCCGGCTCCCCGAGGCCGTCGTGGAAATTTTGTTCCGGACTTCCATGGGCCCGATCAGTGCGCCGGGGGGAAGGTCCGCGGCCGCAGCCCGGGACGGTGCGCCCTGGGCGGCTTGCCGCCAAGCCGCGAGTGGTCCCGATCCTTTTTTTTTTTTTTTTTTTTTTCTTTTTCCCGGGGTGTGTGCGGGAGTGTGTGGGGGTGTGCGGGCAGGGACGTGTCTCCAAGTCCCTCCTCGGAATCCAGGTCACCGCCACCCCGAGGAAGCGGGCTGAACCATTTTCAGAGTCCCCGCTCGGCCACCTGGTCAACCCCGGGAAGGGTCTCGGAAAATTTCTAAGTCCGGACTCGGACACCAGGTCAACCCCGTTGGGGGGTCCGGGGGTTGACCCGATGGCCGGGCTGGTCCCCGGCCACCAGGTCAACCCCGTTGGGGTCCGGGGGTTGACCTGATGGCCGGGCTGCTCCCCGGCCACCAGGTCAACCCCGTTGGGGGTCCGGAGGTTGACCTGATGGCCGGGCTGCTCCCCGGCCCCCGGGTCGACCCGGTACTCCCTGCGGCCCTCGGAGCACCCTCCGCGGGTAGCCCCCGGCTCCCCGAGGCCGTCGTGGAAATTTTGTTCCGGACTTCCATGGGCCCGATCAGTGCGCCGGGGGGAAGGTCCGCGGCCGCAGCCCGGGACGGTGCGCCCTGGGCGGCTTGCCGCCAAGCCGCGAGTGGTCCCGATCCTTTTTTTTTTTTTTTCTTTTTTCTTTTTCCCGGGGTGTGTGCGGGAGTGTGTGGGGGTGTGCGGGCAGGGACGTGTCTCCAAGTCCCTCCTCGGAATCCAGGTCACCGCCACCCCGAGGAAGCGGGCTGAACCATTTTCAGAGTCCCCGCTCGGCCACCTGGTCAACCCCGGGAAGGGTCTCGGAAAATTTCTAAGTCCGGACTCGGACACCAGGTCAACCCCGTTGGGGGGTCCGGGGGTTGACCCGATGGCCGGGCTGGTCCCCGGCCACCAGGTCAACCCCGTTGGGGGTCCGGGGGTTGACCTGATGGCCGGGCTGCTCCCCGGCCACCAGGTCAACCCCTTTGGGGGTCCGGAGGTTGACCTGATGGCCGGTCTGCTCCCCGGCCCCCGGGTCGACCCGGTACTCCCTGCGGCCCTCGGAGCACCCTCCCCGTGTAGCCCCCGGCTCCCCGAGGCCGTCGTGGAAATTTTGTTCCGGACTTCCATGGGCCCGATCAGTGCGCCGGGGGGAAGGTCCGCGGCCGCAGCCCGGGACGGTGCGCCCTGGGCGGCTTGCCGCCAAGCCGCGAGTGGTCCCGATCCTTTTTTTTTTTTTTTTTTTTTTCTTTTTCCCGGGGTGTGTGCGGGAGTGTGTGGGGGTGTGCGGGCAGGGACGTGTCTCCAAGTCCCTCCTCGGAATCCAGGTCACCGCCACCCCGAGGAAGCGGGCTGAACCATTTTCAGAGTCCCCGCTCGGCCACCTGGTCAACCCCGGGAAGGGTCTCGGAAAATTTCTAAGTCCGGACTCGGACACCAGGTCAACCCCGTTGGGGGGTCCGGGGGTTGACCCGATGGCCGGGCTGGTCCCCGGCCACCAGGTCAACCCCGTTGGGGTCCGGGGGTTGACCTGATGGCCGGGCTGCTCCCCGGGCACCAGGTCAACCCCTTTGGGGGTCCGGAGGTTGACCTGATGGCCGGTCTGCTCCCCGGCCCCCGGGTCGACCCGGTACTCCCTGCGGCCCTCGGAGCACCCTCCCCGGGTAGCCCCCGGCTCCCCGAGGCCGTCGTGGAAATTTTGTTCCGGACTTCCATGGGCCCGATCAGTGCGCCGGGGGGAAGGTCCGCGGCCGCAGCCCGGGACGGTGCGCCCTGGGCGGCTTGCCGCCAAGCCGCGAGTGGTCCCGATCCTTTTTTTTTTTTTTTTTTTTTTCTTTTTCCCGGGGTGTGTGCGGGAGTGTGTGGGGGTGTGCGGGCAGGGACGTGTCTCCAAGTCCCTCCTCGGAATCCAGGTCACCGCCACCCCGAGGAAGCGGGCTGAACCATTTTCAGAGTCCCCGCTCGGCCACCTGGTCAACCCCGGGAAGGGTCTCGGAAAATTTCTAAGTCCGGACTCGGACACCAGGTCAACCCCGTTGGGGGGTCCGGGGGTTGACCCGATGGCCGGGCTGGTCCCCGGCCACCAGGTCAACCCCGTTGGGGTCCGGGGGTTGACCTGATGGCCGGGCTGCTCCCCGGCCACCAGGTCAACCCCGTTGGGGGTCCGGAGGTTGACCTGATGGCCGGGCTGCTCCCCGGCCCCCGGGTCGACCCGGTACTCCCTGCGGCCCTCGGAGCACCCTCCGCGGGTAGCCCCCGGCTCCCCGAGGCCGTCGTGGAAATTTTGTTCCGGACTTCCATGGGCCCGATCAGTGCGCCGGGGGGAAGGTCCGCGGCCGCAGCCCGGGACGGTGCGCCCTGGGCGGCTTGCCGCCAAGCCGCGAGTGGTCCCGATCCTTTTTTTTTTTTTTTTTTTTTTTTCTTTTTCCCGGGGTGTGTGCGGGAGTGTGTGGGGGTGTGCGGGCAGGGACGTGTCTCCAAGTCCCTCCTCGGAATCCAGGTCACCGCCACCCCGAGGAAGCGGGCTGAACCATTTTCAGAGTCCCCGCTCGGCCACCTGGTCAACCCCGGGAAGGGTCTCGGAAAATTTCTAAGTCCCGACTCGGACACCAGGTCAACCCCGTTGGGGGTCCGGGGGTTGACCCGATGGCCGGGCTGCTCCCCGGCCACCAGGTCAACCCCGTTGGGGTCCGGGGGTTGACCCGATGGCCGGGCTGCTCCCCGG
>JBAIAC010000687.1:100000-102500 GCA_037349315.1 Chelydra serpentina
TCTCGCTGGGTCCACGGGAAGCCCAGGTCGGAGAGGGGCCACCCTGCCTCCCTCTCCGCGTTGGGGCCGAAAGGCCGCGGCCCGTCAGCCTCTCCCCCCCTCCACCCGGACCCCCACCCCTCGCTCGGCGAGAGGAGGGCGAGAAGGGCTGGAGCGGCGGGGGGATGGTCTTGCACGCGACCGCGACCGCCTGGCCCCTCCGAGCCAAGCGCCTGGACGTTAGCCGAGCCTTCGGGCTCGGTTGTTAAATATGGTCACGTACGAAAGGGCGGGCGCCGAGGAGGGCTCTCCCCGGCTGGGTGCGACGGGCGGGACGAAGTGTGCGGCGAGAGAAAGAGGGGACCCGCGGGGGTCCCCCTCCCCTGCTCCCGCCTCTGAAACCCGCCCCGAGGGCCGTCCCCTGCGGGGACAGCAGGACGGGGGGACCTGACCGGCGCGGACAAGGAACCCCCCCACCGCCGGCATGGCTTTGGCCGCGTGGGGGAAGAAAAAGAAGGGGCGCGGTGGGGGCGCGTGCCTCCCCGAAACCTTTACCACGAAAAAAGCCCCGTGACAACTCAGTTGGTGGATCACTCAGGTCGGTCACGGCCCTGGCGGAGCGCCGAGAAGAGGGTCGAATTGACTATCAAGAGGGAAGTAAAAGTCGTAACAAGGTTTCCGTGGGTGAACCTGCAGAAGGATCGTTAACGGGCCTCGCGCTCGGCCGGCTCGGGGTCCCCCGACGGCGGCGCACCTCGACGACCCCAAGGCCTTGGACTCTTCCCTTCGCCCAGGATGGGACCCCGGCGGCGGGGTCCCGGGCGCTGGGAGGGCCGGGCGCCCCCTCCGCGCTTGCTCTCGTCCCCCCCGGGCCCAGGCGGCTGGGTGGGGGGGGGTGCGTTGGTGAGGTCGGCGGAGGGGGTCTCCTCCATCCGTGCCGGGCCACCGTCGTGGCGCCTTCCTCCTCCCGCGAGCGTACCTGAGCCGCCCGCCCCCGAGACGCTGCCCGCCTGTGTGGGTCTCGCCCCCCCGGCCGCCGGGACCGTCGTTGTCACCCCCACCGCCTTGGCGCGTGGGAGTGTAACGGTGGGGCCGTGGGGGGCGAACCCTCCTCCAGACGGGGAGCTCGGCGTGGGTGGGCGGCCAGGATGGCCCGCGGGGCGGTGGTGGGGCGCCGCACCTCGATGACCCCAAGGCCTCGGACGCTTCCCTGCGCCCAGGATGGGACCCCGGCGGCGGGGTCCCGGGCGCTGGGAGGGCCGGGCGCCCCCTCCGCGCTTGCTCTCGTCCCCCCCCGGGCCCAGGCGGCTGGGTGGGGGGGGTGCGTTGGTGAGGTCGGCGGAGGGGGTCTCCTCCATCCGTGCCGGGCCACCGTCGTGGCGCCTTCCTCCTCCCGCGAGCGTACCTGAGCCGCCCGCCCCCGAGACGCTGCCCGCCTGTGTGGGTCTCGCCCCCCCGGCCGCCGGGACCGTCGTTGTCACCCCCGCCGCCTTGGCGCGTGGGAGTGTAACGGCGGGGCCGTGGGGGGCGAACCCTCCTCCAGACGGGGAGCTCGGCGCGGGTGGGCGGCCAGGATGGCCCGCGGGGCGGTGGTGGGGCGCCGCGCCTCGATGACCCCAAGGCCTCGGACGCTTCCCTGCGCCCAGGATGGGACCCCGGCGGCGGGGTCCCGGGCGCTGGGAGGGCCGGGCGCCCCCTCCGCGCTTGCTCTCGTCCCCCCCCCGGGCCCAGGCGGCTGGGTGGGGAGGGGTGCGTTGGTGAGGTCGGCGGAGGGGGTCTCCTCCATCCGTGCCGGTCCGCTGCCGGGCCACCGTCGTGGCGCCTTCCTCCTCCCGCGAGTGTACCTGAGCCGCCCGCCCCCGAGACGCTGCCCGCCTGTGTGGGTCTTGCCCCCCGGCCGCCGGGACCGTCGTTGTCACCCCCGCCGCCTTGGCGCGTGGGAGTGTAACGGCGGGGCCGTGGGGGGGGACCCTCCTCCAGACGGGGAGCTCGGCGCGGGTGGGCGGCCAGGATGGCCCGCGGGGCGGTGGTTGGGCGCCGGCAACTTCGGTGGCCCCAGTCACGTTCCGCCTCCCAGGCACGCCGGGTCGGAGGGAAACCTCGGATCCCTGGGAGCGGGCGAGGCCGTGGCAGCGGTGCCTCGGTGCGCCTTCTGGGACGATGCCCCCCCGAGGTAACGCGGAGCCGGCTGGCGGGTGCCGGGCACCACTCCGTGTTGGCCGTCCTATCGCTCGCCTGCCCTACCCCCGTGTAGGCTGGAAGCGGTGGCGGGGGGTGGACGCCCCAGAGGGGGTTGGTCACCGTTTCCCTCAACCCAGGAGCCAGGTACCTAGCGCTCTCCGCGAGCCTCACGGCCCGGGGAAGGCGGCGGTTCAAAGACTTGTGCGGCCTGAGGTGGCCCGTGGATACCCACGACGGGAGCCCCGGGGAGGGCGGAAGGAGGCAACGCCGAGGAAGGGAAGGACGTCTGAGGACGCCCATGCCCCCCTCGGTACACCCCCATGCCGCCCACCCCAGCTCC
>JBAIAC010000687.1:110000-120000 GCA_037349315.1 Chelydra serpentina
GTGCCCCGGGGAGTCCGGGGAGCAGGCTTAATAGTCGTCAGAGGGTGGGGGGTGGTGGCGGGGGAGAGGCTTAACATTCGTCCCCGGGACTGTCAGTGGGGAGGCCTTTTTTGTCGTCGCCCGGGCGGTACGGGGGAGGCTTAACAGTCGTCCCCAGGGAATCATAGCATCTCAGAGTTGGAAGGGACCTCAGGAGGTCACCTTGTCCAACCCCCTGCTGAAAGCAGGACCAACCCCAACTACCTCGTCCCACCCAGGGCTTTGTCAAGCCTGGCCTTCAAAACCTCTAAGGAAGGAGATGCCACCACCTCCCTAGGTAAGCCGTTGCAGTGCTTCACCACCCTTCTAGTGAACAAGGTTGTTCCGAATATCCAACCTAAACCTCCCCCTCTGCAACTTGAGACCATCGCGGAGGAAGCCGGGGAGGGGCGGGGAGCCGGAGCCCGACTCCCCAGTCGCAGGCGCCCGTCGGGGTCGGGCTAGGGAGGCGAGGGGCCGGGAGAAGGGCCGGCAACGTTTCAAGGTCCCCACCCGGAGAGCAGGCCGACCCCCGGGGAAGCGTCCGGGAAAGGCTCCGAGTCCCCACCCGGAGAGCAGGCCGACCCCCGGGGAAGCGTCCGGGAAAGTCTCCGAGTCCCCAACCGGAGAGCAGGCCGACCCCCGGGGAAGCGTCGGGGATGCAGGCCGAGGCCCCACCAGGAGAGCAGGTCGACCCCCCGGGAATTTTTTTCCGAGTCCCGACACGGCCACCAGGTCAACCCCATTCAAGTAAACTCGAGAATATCCACAGGAGGGCAGCACGCAGGCAGGCCAGGCCAGGCCTCGGACGGCCAGCAGCCCATTCCCGGGCAGCGCCGGCTCCCTGAGGGGAGGCGCAGGGGGGCCCGAGCGAGACCGGGCCAGTCCGCCAAGTGCCAGTGGTCTGCCCCCGACGCTTCGGGGGCCGTGGGTCCTCCGCGGGGGCAGGCCGGGGGGGGGTGGGGGCACCTGCACACGCGCCCTCCGTCACGGAAGGCCGGGCCTAGCACGGGTGACGGGGGGTGGTCCGGGTGCCGGGGGCCGGGGTCGGGGGTCCCCGGCACGTCCGAGCGAGTCGGCCCCGTGCCCCGGGTCTGCCCACGGGGCTTCGGGGGCCCTGGGTCCCCCGCGGAGGCAGCCCGGGGGGCCCTGCACACCCGCCGTCCGTTTCGGAAGGCCGGGCCTAGCACGGGGGTCGGGGGGAGGTCCGGGGGCCGGAGGCCGTGGTCGGGGGTCCCCGGCGAGTCCGAGCGAGTCGGCCCCGTGCCCCTTGTCTGCCCACAGGGCTTCGGGAGCCGTGGGTCCCCCGCGGACGCAGCGCGGGGGGCCCTGCACACCCGCCGTCCGTTTCGGAAGGCCGGGCCTAGCACGGGTGACGGGGGGCGGTCCCGGGGGCCGGAGGCCGGGGCCGGGGGTTCCCGGCGAGTCCGAGCGAGTCGGCCCCGTGCCCCGGGTCTGCCCACGGGGCTTCGGGGGCCCTGGGTCCCCCGCGGAGGCAGCCCGGGGGGCCCTGCACACCCGCCGTCCGTTTCGGAAGGCCGGGCCTAGCACGGGTGACGGGGGGTGGTCCGGGTGCCGGAGGCCGGGGTCGGGGGTCCCCGGCGAGTCCGAGCGAGTCGGCCCCGTGCCCCGGGTCTGCCCACGGGGCTTCGGGGGCCCTGGGTCCCCCGCGGAGGCAGCCCGGGGGGCCCTGCACACCCGCCGTCCGTTTCGGAAGGCCGGGCCTAGCACGGGTGACGGGGGGTGGTCCGGGTGCCGGAGGCCGGGGTCGGGGGTCCCCGGCGAGTCCGAGCGAGTCGGCCCCGTGCCCCGGGTCTGCCCACGGGGCTTCGGGGGCCCTGGGTCCCCCGCGGAGGCAGCCCGGGGGGCCCTGCACACCCGCCGTCCGTTTCGGAAGGCCGGGCCTAGCACGGGTGACGGGGGGCGGTCCCGCGGGCCGGAGGCCGGGGCCGGGGGTTCCCGGCGAGTCCGAGCGAGTCGGCCCCGTGCCCCGGGTCTGCCCACGGGGCTTCGGGGGCCCTGGGTCCCCCGCGGAGGCAGCCCGGGGGTCCCTGCACACCCGCCGTCCCTTTCGGAAGGCCGGGCCTAGCACGGGTGAAGGGGGGGTGGTCCGGGTGCCGGAGGCCGGGGTCGGGGGTCCCCGGCGAGTCCGAGCGAGTCGGCCCTGTGCCCCGGGTCTGCCCACGAGGCTTCGGGGGCCCTGGGTCCCCCGCGGAGGCAGCCCGGGGGGCCCTGCACACCCGCCGTCCGTTTCGGAAGGCCGGGCCTAGCACGGGTGACGGGGGGTGGTCCGGGTGCCGGAGGCCGGGGTTGGGGGTTCCCGGCGAGTCCGAGCGAGTCGGTCCCGTGCCCCGGGTCTGCCCACGTGGCTTCGGGGGCCCTGGGTCCCCCGCGGAGGCAGCCCGGGGGGCCCTGCACACCCGCCGTCCCTTTCGTAAGGCCGGGCCTAGCACGGGTGACGGGGGGTGGTCCCGGGGGCCGGAGGCCGGGGTCGGGGGTCCCCGGCGAGTCCGAGCGAGTCGGCCCCGTGCCCCGGGTCCGCCCACGGGGCTTCGGGGGCCCTGGGTCCCCCGCGGAGGCAGCCCGGGGGGCCCTGCACACCCGCCGTCCCTTTCGTAAGGCCGGGCCTAGCACGGGTGACGGGGGGTGGTCCCGGGGGCCGGAGGCCGGGGTCGGGGGTCCCCGGCGAGTCCGAGCGAGTCGGCCCCGTGCCCCGGGTCCGCCCACGGGGCTTTGCGGGCCGTGGGTCCCCCGCGGGGGCAGCCCGGGGGGCCCTGCACACCCGCCGTCCGTTTCGGAAGGCCGGGCCTAGCACGGGTGAAGGGGGGGTGGTCCGGGTGCCGGAGGCCGGGGTTGGGGGTTCCCGGCGAGTCCGAGCGAGTCGGTCCCGTGCCCCGGGTCTGCCCACGGGGCTTCGGGGGCCCTGGGTCCCCCGCGGAGGCAGCCCGGGGGTCCCTGCACACCCGCCGTCCCTTTCGGAAGGCCGGGCCTAGCACGGGTGACGGGGGGTGGTCCGGGTGCCGGGGGCCGGGGTCGGGGGTCCCCGGCACGTCCGAGCGAGTCGGCCCCGTGCCCCGGGTCTGCCCACGGGGCTTCGGGGGCCCTGGGTCCCCCGCGGAGGCAGCCCGGGGGGCCCTGCACACCCGCCGTCCGTTTCGGAAGGCCGGGCCTAGCACGGGGGTCGGGGGGAGGTCCGGGGGCCGGAGGCCGTGGTCGGGGGTCCCCGGCGAGTCCGAGCGAGTCGGCCCCGTGCCCCTTGTCTGCCCACGGGGCTTCGGGGGCCGTGGGTCCCCCGCGGACGCAGCGCGGGGGGCCCTGCACACCCGCCGTCCGTTTCGGAAGGCCGGGCCTAGCACGGGTGACGGGGGGCGGTCCCGGGGGCCGGAGGCCGGGGCCGGGGGTTCCCGGCGAGTCCGAGCGAGTCGGCCCCGTGCCCCGGGTCTGCCCACGAGGCTTCGGGGGCCCTGGGTCCCCCGCGGAGGCAGCCCGGGGGGCCCTGCACACCCGCCGTCCGTTTCGGAAGGCCGGGCCTAGCACGGGTGACGGGGGGCGGTCCGGGTGCCGGAGGCCGGGGTCGGGGGTCCCCGGCGAGTCCGAGCGAGTCGGCCCCGTGCCCCGGGGCTGCCCACGGGGCTTCGGGGGCCCTGGGTCCCCCGCGGAGGCAGCCCGGGGGGCCCTGCACACCCGCCGTCCGTTTCGGAAGGCCGGGCCTAGCACGGGTGACGGGGGGCGGTCCCGGGGGCCGGAGGCCGGGGTCGGGGGTCCCCGGCGAGTCCGAGCGAGTCGGCCCCGTGCCCCGGGTCTGCCCACGAGGCTTCGGGGGCCCTGGGTCCCCCGCGGAGGCAGCCCGGGGGGCCCTGCACACCCGCCGTCCCTTTCGGAAGGCCGGGCCTAGCACGGGTGACGGGGGGTGGTCCGGGTGCCGGAGGCCGGGGTCGGGGGTTCCCGGCGAGTCCGAGCGAGTCGGTCCCGTGCCCCGGGTCTGCCCACTAGGCTTCGGGGGCCCTGGGTCCCCCGCGGAGGCAGCCCGGGGGGCCCTGCACACCCGCCGTCCGTTTCGGAAGGCCGGGCCTAGCACGGGTGACGGGGGGCGGTCCCGGGGGCCGGAGGCCGGGGTCGGGGGTCCCCGGCGAGTCCGAGCGAGTCGGCCCCGTGCCCCGGGTCCGCCCACGGGGCTTTGCGGGCCGTGGGTCCCCCGCGGGGGCAGCCCGGGGGGCCCTGCACACCCGCCGTCCGTTTCGGAAGGCCGGGCCTAGCACGGGTGAAGGGGGGGTGGTCCGGGTGCCGGAGGCCGGGGTCGGGGGTCCCCGGCGAGTCCGAGCGAGTCGGCCCTGTGCCCCGGGTCTGCCCACGGGGCTTCGGGGGCCCTGGGTCCCCCGCGGAGGCAGCCCGGGGGGCCCTGCACACCCGCCGTCCGTTTCGGAAGGCCGGGCCTAGCACGGGTGACGGGGGGCGGTCCGGGTGCCGGAGGCCGGGGTCGGGGGTTCCCGGCGAGTCCGAGCGAGTCGGTCCCGTGCCCCGGGTCTGCCCACGTGGCTTCGGGGGCCCTGGGTCCCCCGCGGAGGCAGCCCGGGGGGCCCTGCACACCCGCCGTCCCTTTCGTAAGGCCGGGCCTAGCACGGGTGACGGGGGGTGGTCCCGGGGCCCGGAGGCCGGGGTCGGGGGTCCCCGGCGAGTGCGAGCGAGTCGGCCCCGTGCCCCGGGTCTGCCCACGGGGCTTCGCGGGCCGTGGGTCCGCCGCGGGGGCAGCCCGGGGGGCCCTGCACACCCGCCGTCCGTTTCGGAAGGCCGGGCCTAGCACGGGTGACGGGGGGTGGTCCCGGGGGCCGGAGGCCGGGGTCGGGGGTCCCCGGCATGTCCGAGCGAGTCGGCCCCGTGCCCCGGGTCTGCCCACGAGGCTTCGGGGTCTGTGGGAACCCGACGGGGAGCCGGGCGCCCAGACCCGCGACCTTCGGCCGTCGCCTCTGGCCCCGTAGACAGAGTGGCAACGGGGGCGGTGGGGCGGCTTTCCAGGTTCTCCGCTCCCCCTTCCCCCCTCCCTCGCCCCCGGTCCCCTCCACACACAGACAGACAGACAGACAGACACACACACACACACACACACACACAGACTACCCCTCTCCCCATTCCTTGCTCCTGCCCCGGAAAACGAGAGGGCCGGCTCGGACCGGGAAAAGCTGCCTACGGCACCTGGGATTCCCAGGCGGTCACCCATCCAAGTACTAGCCAGGCCCGGGACGGTTTACCTTCCGAGATCTGACGGGATCGGGGGCGTTCGGTCCGGTATGGCCGTAGGCGCCGAGCTCCGCGCCTCCTGGCCCGCTATCCCTGACCGGAATCCAGGCCACCCCCAACCCGAGGAAGCGGGCTGAAAAATTTTCAAAGTCCCCGCTCGGCCACCTGGTCAACCCCGGGAACGGTCTCGAAATTTTTCTAAGTCCCGACTCGGACAGCAGGTCAACCCCCGTTCGCGTCCAGGGGTTGACCTGATGGCCGGGCTCCTCCCCGGCCACCGGGCCGACCCGGTACTCCCTGCGGGCCTCGGAGCACCCTCCCCGGGTAGCCCCCGGCTCCCCGAGGCCGTCGTGGAAATTTTGTTCCGGACTTCCATGGGCCCGATCAGTGCGCCGGGGGGAAGGTCCGCGGCCGCAGCCCGGGACGGTGCGCCCTGGGCGGCTTGCCGCCAAGCCGCGAGTGGCCCCGATCCTTTTTTTTTTTTTTTTTTTTTTTTTTTTTTTTTCTTTTTTCTTTTTCCCGGGGTGTGTGCGGGAGTGTGTGGGGGTGTGCGGGCAGGGACGTGTCTCCAAGTCCCTCCTCGGTATCCAGGTGACCGCCACCCCGAGGAAGCGGGCTGAACCATTTTCAGAGTCCCCGCTCGGCCACCTGTTCAACCCCGGGAAGGGTCTCGGAAAATTTCTAAGTCCGGACTCGGACACCAGGTCAACCCCGTTGGGGGGTCCGGGGGTTGACCCGATGGCCGGGCTGGTCCCCGGCCACCAGGTCAACCCCGTTGGGGTCCGGGGGTTGACCTGATGGCCGGGCTGCTCCCCGGCCACCAGGTCAACCCCTTTGGGGGTCCGGAGGTTGACCTGATGGCCGGGCTGCTCCCCGGCCCCCGAGTCGACCCGGTACTCCCTGCGGCCCTCGGAGCACCCTCCCCGGGTAGCCCCCGGCTCCCCGAGGCCGTCGTGGAAATTTTGTTCCGGACTTCCATGGGCCCGATCAGTGCGCCGGGGGGAAGGTCCGCGGCCGCAGCCCGGGACGGTGCGCCCTGGGCGGCTTGCCGCCAAGCCGCGAGTGGTCCCGATCCTTTTTTTTTTTTTTTTTTTTTCTTTTTCCCGGGGTGTGTGCGGGAGTGTGTGGGGGTGTGCGGGCAGGGACGTGTCTCCAAGTCCCTCCTCGGAATCCAGGTCACCGCCACCCCGAGGAAGCGGGCTGAACCATTTTCAGAGTCCCCGCTCGGCCACCTGGTGAACCCCGGGAAGGGTCTCGGAAAATTTCTAAGTCCGGACTCGGACACCAGGTCAACCCCGTTGGGGGTCCGGGGGTTGACTCGATGGCCGGGCTGGTCCCCGGCCACCAGGTCAACCCCGTTGGGGTCCGGGGGTTGACCTGATGGCCGGGCTGCTCCCCGGGCACCAGGTCAACCCCTTTGGGGGTCCGGGGGTTGACCTGATGGCCGGTCTGCTCCCCGGCCCCCGGGTCGACCCGGTACTCCCTGCGGCCCTCGGAGCACCCTCCCCGGGTAGCCCCCGGCTCCCCGAGGCCGTCGTGGAAATTTTGTTCCGGACTTCCATGGGCCCGATCAGTGCGCCGGGGGGGTGGTCCGCGGCCGCAGCCCGGGACGGTGCGCCCTGGGCGGCTTGCCGCCAAGCCGCGAGTGGTCCCGATCCTTTTTTTTTTTTTTTCTTTTTTCTTTTTCCCGGGGTGTGTGCGGGAGTGTGTGGGGGTGTGCGGGCAGGGACGTGTCTCCAAGTCCCTCCTCGGAATCCAGGTCACCGCCACCCCGAGGAAGCGGGCTGAACCATTTTCAGAGTCCCCGCTCGGCCACCTGGTCAACCCCGGGAAGGGTCTCGGAAAATTTCTAAGTCCGGACTCGGACACCAGGTCAACCCCGTTGGGGGGTCCGGGGGTTGACCCGATGGCCGGGCTGGTCCCCGGCCACCAGGTCAACCCCGTTGGGGGTCCGGGGGTTGACCTGATGGCCGGGCTGCTCCCCGGCCACCAGGTCAACCCCTTTGGGGGTCCGGAGGTTGACCTGATGGCCGGGCTGCTCCCCGGCCCCCGGGTCGACCCGGTACTCCCTGCGGCCCTCGGAGCACCCTCCCCGTGTAGCCCCCGGCTCCCCGAGGCCGTCGTGGAAATTTTGTTCCGGACTTCCATGGGCCCGATCAGTGCGCCGGGGGGAAGGTCCGCGGCCGCAGCCCGGGACGGTGCGCCCTGGGCGGCTTGCCGCCAAGCCGCGAGTGGTCCCGATCCTTTTTTTTTTTTTTTTTTTTTTTCTTTTTCCCGGGGTGTGTGCGGGAGTGTGTGGGGGTGTGCGGGCAGGGACGTGTCTCCAAGTCCCTCCTCGGTATCCAGGTGACCGCCACCCCGAGGAAGCGGGCTGAACCATTTTCAGAGTCCCCGCTCGGCCACCTGTTCAACCCCGGGAAGGGTCTCGGAAAATTTCTAAGTCCGGACTCGGACACCAGGTCAACCCCGTTGGGGGGTCCGGGGGTTGACCCGATGGCCGGGCTGGTCCCCGGCCACCAGGTCAACCCCGTTGGGGTCCGGGGGTTGACCTGATGGCCGGGCTGCTCCCCGGCCACCAGGTCAACCCCTTTGGGGGTCCGGAGGTTGACCTGATGGCCGGGCTGCTCCCCGGCCCCCGAGTCGACCCGGTACTCCCTGCGGCCCTCGGAGCACCCTCCCCGGGTAGCCCCCGGCTCCCCGAGGCCGTCGTGGAAATTTTGTTCCGGACTTCCATGGGCCCGATCAGTGCGCCGGGGGGAAGGTCCGCGGCCGCAGCCCGGGACGGTGCGCCCTGGGCGGCTTGCCGCCAAGCCGCGAGTGGTCCCGATCCTTTTTTTTTTTTTTTTTTTTTTCTTTTTCCCGGGGTGTGTGCGGGAGTGTGTGGGGGTGTGCGGGCAGGGACGTGTCTCCAAGTCCCTCCTCGGAATCCAGGTCACCGCCACCCCGAGGAAGCGGGCTGAACCATTTTCAGAGTCCCCGCTCGGCCACCTGGTCAACCCCGGGAAGGGTCTCGGAAAATTTCTAAGTCCGGACTCGGACACCAGGTCAACCCCGTTGGGGGGTCCGGGGGTTGACCCGATGGCCGGGCTGGTCCCCGGCCACCAGGTCAACCCCGTTGGGGTCCGGGGGTTGACCTGATGGCCGGGCTGCTCCCCGGCCACCAGGTCAACCCCGTTGGGGGTCCGGAGGTTGACCTGATGGCCGGGCTGCTCCCCGGCCCCCGGGTCGACCCGGTACTCCCTGCGGCCCTCGGAGCACCCTCCGCGGGTAGCCCCCGGCTCCCCGAGGCCGTCGTGGAAATTTTGTTCCGGACTTCCATGGGCCCGATCAGTGCGCCGGGGGGAAGGTCCGCGGCCGCAGCCCGGGACGGTGCGCCCTGGGCGGCTTGCCGCCAAGCCGCGAGTGGTCCCGATCCTTTTTTTTTTTTTTTCTTTTTTCTTTTTCCCGGGGTGTGTGCGGGAGTGTGTGGGGGTGTGCGGGCAGGGACGTGTCTCCAAGTCCCTCCTCGGAATCCAGGTCACCGCCACCCCGAGGAAGCGGGCTGAACCATTTTCAGAGTCCCCGCTCGGCCACCTGGTCAACCCCGGGAAGGGTCTCGGAAAATTTCTAAGTCCGGACTCGGACACCAGGTCAACCCCGTTGGGGGGTCCGGGGGTTGACCCGATGGCCGGGCTGGTCCCCGGCCACCAGGTCAACCCCGTTGGGGGTCCGGGGGTTGACCTGATGGCCGGGCTGCTCCCCGGCCACCAGGTCAACCCCTTTGGGGGTCCGGAGGTTGACCTGATGGCCGGTCTGCTCCCCGGCCCCCGGGTCGACCCGGTACTCCCTGCGGCCCTCGGAGCACCCTCCCCGTGTAGCCCCCGGCTCCCCGAGGCCGTCGTGGAAATTTTGTTCCGGACTTCCATGGGCCCGATCAGTGCGCCGGGGGGAAGGTCCGCGGCCGCAGCCCGGGACGGTGCGCCCTGGGCGGCTTGCCGCCAAGCCGCGAGTGGTCCCGATCCTTTTTTTTTTTTTTTTTTTTTTCTTTTTCCCGGGGTGTGTGCGGGAGTGTGTGGGGGTGTGCGGGCAGGGACGTGTCTCCAAGTCCCTCCTCGGAATCCAGGTCACCGCCACCCCGAGGAAGCGGGCTGAACCATTTTCAGAGTCCCCGCTCGGCCACCTGGTCAACCCCGGGAAGGGTCTCGGAAAATTTCTAAGTCCGGACTCGGACACCAGGTCAACCCCGTTGGGGGGTCCGGGGGTTGACCCGATGGCCGGGCTGGTCCCCGGCCACCAGGTCAACCCCGTTGGGGTCCGGGGGTTGACCTGATGGCCGGGCTGCTCCCCGGGCACCAGGTCAACCCCTTTGGGGGTCCGGAGGTTGACCTGATGGCCGGTCTGCTCCCCGGCCCCCGGGTCGACCCGGTACTCCCTGCGGCCCTCGGAGCACCCTCCCCGGGTAGCCCCCGGCTCCCCGAGGCCGTCGTGGAAATTTTGTTCCGGACTTCCATGGGCCCGATCAGTGCGCCGGGGGGAAGGTCCGCGGCCGCAGCCCGGGACGGTGCGCCCTGGGCGGCTTGCCGCCAAGCCGCGAGTGGTCCCGATCCTTTTTTTTTTTTTTTTTTTTTTCTTTTTCCCGGGGTGTGTGCGGGAGTGTGTGGGGGTGTGCGGGCAGGGACGTGTCTCCAAGTCCCTCCTCGGAATCCAGGTCACCGCCACCCCGAGGAAGCGGGCTGAACCATTTTCAGAGTCCCCGCTCGGCCACCTG
>JBAIAC010000688.1:0-67659 GCA_037349315.1 Chelydra serpentina
CCAGACTTTATGCTCCCTTCTATTTTCCTCACCAGGATTTTAACATCTACTTTTTCAAGGAGGCCTTTTTGGCTCTCACCGCTTCTTTGACGTTGTTGTTTAGCCACGGGTGGCACTTCTTTGGTTCTCTTACTGTGGATTTTAATCTGGGGGATACATTTAAGGTGAGCCTCCATCACGGTGTCTTTACAAAGTTCCACGCAGCTTGCAGGGATTTCACCGTTGGCGCCGTACCCTTTAGTGAATCCGAAATTAACCTCGTTCTTGTGCTAGTTTCCGTCTCGGAAATGAAATGCTCCAGTGTGGGGCCGCTGGGGAGTTTCCCCGCCACTGGGATGTTAAATTGAATGACTATTATGGTCACTCTTGCCAAGCAGTTCAGCTCTATTCCCCGGATCCTGTGCTCCACTTAGGCCTAAATCTAGAATTGCCTCCCCTCTGGTGGGTTCCAGGACCAGCTGCTCCAAGAAGCAGCCATTTAAGGTGTCAAGAAACTTTCTCTGCATCCCGTCCCGCGGGGACATGTCCCCAGTCAATATGGGGCTAGTTGAAATCCCTCCATTATTATTGCAGTTTTTTATTTTTATAGCCTCTCTAATCTCCCTGAGCATTTCACCATCCTGGTCAGTACTAAATCCCCACCGCTGTGTCCGCCTTAGTCGAGCCAGAGAGATTCCACGCTCCAGTTTGGTTCAGTTCAGATTTTTACGTCATTTGATTCTACGCTTTTCTTTCCCACCTCGTGCGAGTCCCCCCCGAGCACAACCTGGTCTCTGCTGCCGATGGATTTTGTACCCTGGTATTACGGTGTCCCATGCTTAGCCTCATTCCCCCACGTTTCTGTGATGCCTGTTGTATCAAGCGCCTCACTCTAGTTCACCCCCCCCCCCCCCCCCCAGCAATTCCTGAATGGCAGCCCGACGCCCCTGGGGAGCAGTGCAGAATCCAGGGGAAACTGAGGCACACATGGGCTTCATCAAATGATTACAGAAAATTTGTCCCATCCTTCCCCTCGCACCCTGAGCGATTGGGGGAGGGGCTCCCGACTTTGCCTGGCTCCCACCAGCGGGTGCTCCTGCCCCCTGGGGGCCCCCTGCTGACCCCTCGCCCCTCCCTCGTTACAGTGTACATGATCAAGCTGGGGACGCTGGAGCAGGCGGCACGGCCGACGTGGAATGGCGCTGGCACCCTTACACCAACACGGCCCGGAAGCGGCAGTTCCTGAGCGCCGACTAAGGGGCGCCCTGGCCCTGAGCGGCCCCCCTGCCCTGGCGGAGCTCCCCCGCGCTTGGACACTGGACCCGAGCTCGCGTGTTGCCGGCTGGGGAATTTAACCCGGGTGTTTTTCTCCGCCCCCCGCGGGTGGGCGTTGGAGTGCAGAGGACAAGCTCCCGGCTGCCGGGTGCTGCCCGGGCTCCGGGCGTATCGCCCTGCGGTGGAAGGGGAAGCACCAGCAGAGGTGCTGTTTTCACACTTTTATTTTTGTAGGGTCTGCTCTAATACACAGCTTGGTTCAGTTTCTGCTTGTGACAGTTCACGGCCGTTCCCGTCTTGGCAGGGTAGAGCTCCCCGGGTTGTGGTTGGGGGGTGGATTTAACACCCCCCCCCCCCGGTGCCCCTAAGTTGGGGGCCTAGCTCGCCTCAGTGCCCCACCGAGTTAAAAGTACTGTTCTGTTCTCCTCTCCCAGGGCTGGGGAGAACCCAGGAGTCCTGGCTCCCAGCCCCCTTCCTGTGCTGGGAAGGAAACCCAGCCTGGTGTCAGTTGATGGCAGTTCGCTCTGTGCCGTGGGGTGATGCTGGGGCCGTGACTCAGTCTGGCTGGAGTTGGAGGGCAGGGCACAGGCCCTGGTTCCCCTACCCCACAGGGCCCCTAGAGCCGTGTCACTCCCGGGGGGGTCACGGGGTCCTTTTGGCTTCCCGATGCGGAAATTATAGCCTGGGGGGAGAAAACAGTGACGGGGGGACACCTGAACCTGCCTCCCCCACGGACCCTGACACCTGCACCCCCACCCAGACTCCCCAGATCCAAACTGCTCCAGGGTCCCCCCAGCCCAGGACTCCTGGGTCCCCTCCCCCTGGGCTCTCCCCCATCACCTCCTTCATTTCCCCAGTCAGAGCCCCTGACCCCACCCCCCGACCCTAGGGGCTGCCCCCTAATGTGCCCCTCCCCCCACGCCCACTGCCTACCGAGACCGTTGCCCGGGGAGGCGAGGGGGCTGCTGTCCACGGCCTCGTAGCTGTCAGTAGACTCATGGCGCGGGGGCTGGGGGCTGAGGGAAGAGAAAACAATGAGGCCAGTGCTGGGATGCAGCCACCTCTGGGGCGGGGCAGGAACAGCCCCACACAACGCCGCACGGGGATGTCTCGGCCCGCCCTGCGATGCAGCCGCGGTTGACCGGGGTTTCTCATCCAGGTTCCCCCCCTGTTTATCTCTGTAAGCCCCTGCCCCCCCTACTCACCCTTCTTCTGGGGAGATGCCACAAAACTCTGTAGAGGAGATAGAGAAAAATGAATGACAGAGACTGATACACGCCCCCCCCGAGCTGGGGAGAGAGCCCTGGTGTCCTGACTCCGAATCCGCCCCACCCACGCTGGCACCCCCTCGGGCAGGGGGGCGCTGGCCAGACTCACCGGAGGTTTCAGACTGTGCAGGGGGGTCTTCCCGTGCCCGGCACTGGGGCAGGGGCGAAGGGGGGGGCCGGGGGCTGGCGTCACCTGGAGCAGAGAGATGGGCAGGGGTCAGCGTGTGGCCCCTGGGTCAGAGCCTCCCCCCGGGTGGTTGGGGTCCCCCCCTTCCTGGGTCAGAGCCACCCCAGGACTCTTGGTTCCAAGCCCCTCTGCATTAGAGCCATGGCCCCAGACTCCTGGGTCCCCTCCCCCCCGCAGATCAGACCCACGGCCCCTCCTGGCCCTGGACTCTTGGGTCCCCCACCCGATCAGACCCACAGCCCCTCCTGGCCCCCGGACTCCCTGGGTCCCCCCACTCAGGTCAGACCCATGGTCCCTCCTGGCCCCCGGACTCCTGGGTCTCCCCCCACTCAGGTCAGACCCATGGTCCCTCCTGGCCCCCCGGACTCCTGGGTCTCCCCCCCCCCACATCAAACCCATGGTCACTCCTACCTGCCCCTCCCCTGCCCTCCCCACAGATCAGACCCATGGTCCCTCCTGGGCCCTGGACTCCAGGGTTCCCCACCCCCCGCCCCTCTGATCAGACCCACAGCCCCCGGACTCCTGGGTCCCCTCCCCGTACCTGCGCTGGTGGAGTTGGGGGTGTACTCGCAGCTGGGGCTGGGCGGCAGGTGTTTCACGGGCTCTCCGGGCAGGGAGTAGCTGGCCTGAAGCCCCCCAAAGCCGCTGGGGTCGATGGGGCGGACCACTCGGTGCTGCCCCCGCCGGGCCTGGTCTCCCGGAGGGGGACCTCGCCGGCCCGCCCCCCCGCCGGAACTTGTTCACCACGGCGTAGGTGTCGCTCATCTTGGGGGCAGATCTGGGGTGGGCTCAGATGGCACCGAGATGCTCCTGGGGGTGGGGGTGAGGAAAGGGGGAGCACCACCGGCACCAGCCATGCTCCACCCCAGAGGCAGCTGAGCGCCCAAGGCCAAGCCAGGGAGAGAACCCAGGAGACTGGCTCCCCTCCCCTGCTGGGGCGGGGGGGGCAGATACTCAGCACAGTGTGTTTCTGGGAAACAGCAAGTAGCTGGCGAGTGGCCCATTGGCTAATTGTAGGGGGGCAGTTGGGAGTCTAAGCAGGGCATTGTGGGGGAGGGGAGGGGGTGCTCAGAGCCCCTCCTGGGCTGCGGCTAACTCCCAATGGGGTGTTAACTCTAACCCCTAATGACTGTCCATTTCCAGGCTACATTGGCAGCTGCTGCAGTATTTAGGTACGAGCTGCCCCAGAGGTGGCTGCATCCCAGCACCTGGCGGGCCCTCCCCGCACGGCGTTATGGGTGGCTGCTCCCCCCGCTGCCCCGCCCAGAGGAGGCCGCACGGGGCCACTCACTCACCGTAAGACGCTGCTGCGTTTGCTGGGGGGTGCGGGGCGGCGCAGGGACAAGGCGTCGTCATACAGGGGCAGCTGGTTCTGCGGGGACAGGAAGGGGTGAGCCGGGGGAGAGGGGAACCGGGGTGGGGGAGGGGGGGGGGGGGAAGACGTCCCCCGCCTGGTGCTGACACCGGCTTTTCGCTTCCTCCTGCAGGAAGTGTGACAACGGGCTGCGGGCGGTTAACCCTGCCGGTGCCGGGGGCCGGGCCTGGGGAAGGAACACAGAGCGGGCCCCTGCGGCCTCCATGCACCTGTCCCTCCCCAGACATACCCCTCCAGCCAGCCCCACCGGCAGGGACTGGTGGGGTCAGGGGGCAAGGAGTGAGACAGGAGGCCTGTCCCCTCTAGGGGGCGCCGGCTCCCATGCACTTCATGTTGCCAGGCTCAACTATGAACTAAACTTGCAGGGTCTCAGCCCTCTGGGGCTTCTCCCCTGTGGGGCCAGTTGGGAGCCGGCACCCCCTGGCAGGGACAGGCCCCGGGCCCCATTCCCCACCCCCCTGAGCCAGCCAGTCCCTGCCCTGGGGCCAGATGGGAGCCGGGCCCCCAAGAGGGGACAGGCCCCATTCCCCCGCCCCGGCAGAGATAATTCACAAGCCCTGAGCATGAGTCAGAAGCCAGGATGTGGGGGCTGGGGTCCAGGGCCCCTCCCACTCCTTTCCTGCTCCACCTTTCAGCCCCATGGAGGGGGGGGGGGAAGGGAACGGAGCCACCCCCTTGCTGGTCCTGCCCCCTGCACCCTCCTCTACTGCTCCAGACTGCCCCCCATGCACCCCAGATCTCTTCCTTCCTGACTACTCCAGCCTTCCCCCCCTCCCCGCGTGTGCACCCCCCGATTCCCACACTTCTCTCCCCCCCAGCGGCCCCCCAGGATACAGATCCCCTCCCCCCCGTACCGGACAGGCCGACGGAGCTCCCGGCTGAATCGAAAGGGGAAGGAAGGCGCAGGGACTTCCTCAAGTGGGGGGAGGGGCCAAGGGGGATGGACCGGGAGGGAAATGGGGGCTGGGGGGGCGGGGAGAAGGGGAAATCGGGGCTAGATCGCCGGGCGGGATCATAACTGGGTTAGGGTTAGAGCCCCCCTGCGCCCCCCGCTGGAGGGGAGGGGCCCTGCGCCGTGCACCCCTACGCCCCCCACTGGAGGGGACGGGCCCTGCCCTGGGGCCCCCCTCACCTCCTTGAGGTTCTCGTACTTGGTGGTGGCCAGGGCGGAGCGGAACATCTCGGCCACGGCGTGGTACAGAAACTCGTACTGCTCCTGCCAGACAGAGGGGACACGGCCACGTTAGGGGAGTGTGAGGGGGGGGGGCTCCCAGGGCCCCCCCCTCTCCCAGCACGGGGCGCTGTGTGGCGCGGGGCAGGCGTCCGGCTGGGGGAGAACCGGGGGGGCTCACCAGCGTCTGGACGGCCGACGGTCTCTGCTTCCTCATCGCCTAGGACGATGTCGAAAATGCTGAAATTCGGGGGGATGCTCTGAAAAACAGGAGAAGGCTCACGAGTCCGGCAGGGGGCAGCCGCGGGGCAGACACGCACACGGACACGCGCGGTACCTGTTGGAGGAGGAGGTGTCTCACGTGCTCCAGGATGCAGATCACGCCGGTCCGGCCACAGCCAGCGCTGCCGGGGGGGTGAGGAGAGCAGGAAGGAAATGGGTGAAGAACAATTCCTCCCCGCCCCCGACCAAATCCCTCTTGGGGGCAAAGGGGCCCTTCACCCCACATGTTACCCGGGGGCGTTCACTCTGAAACTTAATGACTGGAGGTAGAACGTGACTCCCTCTTTGGTAGGCGTTCACTCTGAACCCTAATGGCTGCAGCTGTAACCTTCATGCGTCTCTGGTGGGTGTCCACTCCGACCCCTAATGAATGGGGCTATGATGCGGAACCTTCGCTGGTGTATGTTCACTCTGAACCCTAATGACGGGCTTCACTAAGGTCATGGTTTGTCTCAACAAGGCACTTAACTCTGATCCCTAATGACTATGTTTCAAATGGGGACATCGCTCATTTCAGTATGACCATTAATTCCGAAATATAACAACTGGGGTTGAAATAGGGACACCTTGACACGGCCGTTCACTCTGGATCCAATACTTGAGGTTTGAATGAGGGTGGGGCTTATCGAAACTTGGGTGTTCACTCGGAACCCTAACGTTGGGTGTTAAATGGGGACTGGATTCGTTTGGACGTCGGTGTTAACTCTGGATGCTAATGATCGTTGTTTGAGTGGGCCTCTGCCCCTCCTCTGCGTGTTCGCGCTGAACCCGAATCACCCGCGGGTGTTAATGGGCGCGTTCACCTCTGAACCCTACCGCTGGCCATTCAGTGACTGCTCTGCACCATTTCTGAGGTTGCATAAAAGGGGCGGAGCTCATAGCAGGGGGAGGCAGTCGGTGGGTGGGGTTTGGATTGTGGGAGGGGCTCCTTTGGGGGTAGGACTTACTTTTTCCTAGCAGACCCCTCGCTATGAAGACCGCTGTCTCTCTCCATCCTTCCCTCCCCTCATCGCCTGCTGAGCTCCCCACCCCCCGAGCACAGCGCCCCCTACCTGCAGTGTACGCAGACAGGGGCCGGGTCGCCCCCCCTGTGTCAGGCGCACGTGCTCGATCATCTCCAGGAAATGGCTGTAATTGTCCGGGATCCCGCCGGTCCGGCCAGGCCACGTACTGGAAATGGGTGAGGGGCCGCTCCTCCTGGGGAGGAAATCGCTGGCATCAGCCCTGCGCCTAACAGCACCCGCCCCCCGTGCCTGGCACTGCCCAGGGCAGAGCACCCCCTGCCCAGCCCCCCGCAGCACGGCGCCCTTCAGCTCACCGACCTTCTGGAAGCTGACGCTCAGCGTGCGGATTATCACGTCTGGATTCAGCTCCTGCTCCTTGATCTGAGATACAGAGACCAGCTGAGCTGCAGACAGAGGCTTCAGGGCATTAAAGGCCTTTAGTGTCCCCATACAGGGGCACAGCTGCAGCCACCTCTGGGTGAGGTGAGAAACAGCTGCATATAATTCTGCACAGGGGCGGCTCCCCTGGAGCGGAGATGCAGCCACCTCTGGGGCGGAGAAACTGGGGAACAGCCGCATACAACAGCCGCACAGGGAGGGCTCACCTGGAGCGGAGATGCAGCCACCTCTGGGGCGGGGCAACTGGGGAACAGCCGCGTACAACGCCGCACAGGGAGGGCTCCCCTGGAGCGGAGATGCAGCTGCCTCTGGGGCGGAGAAACTGGGGAACAGCCGCATACAACAGCCGCACAGGGAGGGCTCACCTGGAGCGGAGATGCAGCCACCTCTGGGGCGGGGCAACTGGGGAACAGCCGCGTACAATGCCGCACAGGGAGGGCTCACCTGGAGCTGAGATGCAGCTGCCTCTGGGGCGGGGCAACTGGGGAACAGCCGCGTACAACGCCGCACAGGGAGAGCTCACCTGGAGCGGAGATGCAGCCACCTCTGGGGCGGAGAAACTGGGGAACAGCTGCATACAACGGCTGCACAGGGAGGGCTCACCCGGAGCTGAGATGCAGCTGCCTCTGGGGCGGGGCAACTGGGGAACAGCCGCGTACAACGCCGCACAGGGAGGGCTCACCTGGAGCGGAGATGCAGCCACCTCCGAGGCAGGATGGAGTTGCCCAGCAGCAGTTTGGGACAGGAAGTGAAGGGGGAGTTGTGTCTCTCCTGGAGAGCCCCCCCAGGCTGCCCCCGCAACCCCTCCCTGGTACCTGGACGATGGAGAAGGGCCCGATTTGCAGCGGTTCTTGCTTCAGCGGCCAGTAGCGTTCACACTTTTTCTAAGGAGGGAAAGTCAGTTCACGGAGAGCCCCTGGGGGGTCACCCCCCAGATGCCCCACACAGCCAGGGGGTGGGGGTGGGCACGGATTGGGCCCCACACTCACCTTCCCCATCTCCACCTCCCGACAGGCCATGACAATTACCTGAAGGAAGGGAACGAAACAGTCAGGAAAAGGAAGTGAGAGAAGGAGCATGCTCCAAACAGTGCCTGGCTGGACTGGAATAGAGAACCCAGGCGTCCTGGCTCCCAGCCCTCCCACCCCCACTCTCTAACCCACTAGACCCCACTCCCCTCCCAGAGTCAGGGAGAGAACCCAGGAGTCCTGGCTCCCAGCCCCTCCTGCTCTAACCATTAGTCTCCACTCCCCTCCCAGAGCCAGAGAACCCAGGAGTCCTGGCTCCCAGCCCCTCCTGCTCTAACCACTAGTCCTCACTCCCCTCCCAGAGGATGGAAGAGAACCCAGGAGTCCTGGCTCCCTTTGGCAACCCCCCCTCTCCCTCCCACACACCCTGTTCTTTGCTAACAGCTCTCACCTGAGCCCTGACAGACTCACTACACCCTGCCCGCGTCCTGCAGGGTAGTTGCCCCCAAAGGGTAATATGGGAGGGGGGCCGTTTCAGAAAGCCCCCAACTCCTCAAAATTCATCCCCACGGCAAGCGGGACTATTTCAGGAGGAACCGATTTAGCTGGGAGCCCTGCTCTCCGGCCTTGGGGTAGCCGTTCATCCCCCGAAGACACCGGATCTTGGTCCAGGACCCAGGGGAGTTGAATTTCTGGCCTTTTTCTGGCCTGTTCCGCTCCTAGGCTGTGGTCACGCAAAGGGGTATCTGGGAGTGTGACTGGGATGGCTCGCCCGACGCAGAGATGCAGCCACCTCTGGGGCGGGGCGGCTGGGGAACAGCCGCACATAACGCCACGCAGGGATGGCTTGTCCCGCGCGGAGATGCAGCCACCTCTGGGGTGGGGCGGCTGGGGAAGAGCCGCGTAGCGCTAGCAGAATGGAACGGTCTTCATTTTGTAAGCTCGTCTCTCTCCCCAGCAGAAGTTGGGCCAATAAAAGCTCTGGTCTCTCTCGTGCTAGGGAAGGAAATTTATCAGTGAGATGGAGCCGGGAGCCGCTTTTCTCCCCGTGGTGCATGTAGCAGTGAAAGGACGCTCGGATAGTCTTGGGCATTACCCCGGGCGACACACCGGCGGGGAAGAGGGGCTAGCCGGTGGGCCAAAGAGCATATCCGTGTTTCTGTGACTCCCTCGGGTGGCCAGCCTGTCCTCGTAGAAGGAGAGGGAAGATTCTCTTCACACAAGACTAACAGCCGGAAACAGGTGCCTTGCAGGATTTCTGATGATGGAGCCGACTCGTGAAACGGCGGCACGGCATTCTGCCGTGAAAAGCCTCGCACGTTGGCTTCAACACGGTCTGGACGGCTCTGCTGGATCCTGATTCCACGCCCAGGGGCCTACGCGTGGCGGCGGGAGCTTCCTCAAAGCGCTGGGGCAGCGCACGGGGGAGGACCCTGGAGCGCGGCCCGAAAGTGGCATTTTAGGGAGAGGAACGAGAGCGCGGGCAGTTACTGGTGAAAGTGACGCATAAAGCGAAGCCTCTGGATTTTGCAAATGCCGCGGGAGTTTCTGGGAGCAGAGGGCATCCCCGCGGGCAGCTGTCCCCGTCCCGGCGCGGGTCCGACCCTTCGCCGGCGCTCAGCGGGACGGAGTGTGGGGCCTGGAGGCCGTCCGAAGAACACGGCCGGTTCTTGCACCGACGTGACCGTGCACATTCTGCCCAATGGGGATTTATGTGCTTAGCGGACCGGAACCAGGGTTCAGTTCGGTGGGTATCTGCAGACCGTCGCGGATGGGATGCGGATACAGATTTTATATCCGGGCAGGGCGCTATGGATCCCCCAAGCGTGGCTCGGTGCCACTGAGAAAAGAAAAGGAATTACAGGATTCGGCTGCCCAGACCCATTCAGGAAACTCTGCTGAATGCAGAAAGATTTGGCCAGGAGTCACTGAACATGCGGGGAACGGCTGGTGACGGCAAAGGGGGGGAAGCGCCCGCACCAAATTCCACGACCCAGCGGGAAAGGCGAGGGGCAGGCGCACCCTAGGAAGTAAGATCGACGCGACAGACGCGCGCTGAAGCCAATTGGGAAAAGCGCCGAGGCCAGACCCTGTTCCGCTCCATGGCCCATCCCGGAGACACACCGGATCCGGCAGAACTCCGAGCCCACGCTCCGTGGCACACGGCGACCGTCAGATCCGGGGCCTCGAAGAAACCCGCCGCGGACACACGTGAGACGCGAGCTGAGCCCGCAGAAGCTGCGATACCATTTCCTGTATCGGTGGGCACGGCAAGAAATCCGCTCGAACATCCCTGGAGAAACGGGAGTGAAGGACGATCTCAGGAAAGGTCGCCGGTACCAATCCCACGCCACCCTCAGTCTGGAGCATGCGCAACGGAGAAGCGGCGCCCACGCGAGCGTCCCTGGAGCCGATCCCCGGCGGCGGGGCAGAAATTCCAAACTGCGGATCCGTCCGGAGGTGCAAATCACAACGCCGGAGGTGTGGAAAGGGCACGGCGGCACGCACCGCCGCCTGCAAATGCAAGGGGTACCCGGCACGGGTAGGAGTGTTAAATTACACCTGTCTGAACAACGTGCCGGACGTGTCGTGTTTGTACTGGAATAAACGGTTCGATTACGCCTGTCTATACAACGTGCTGGACGTGTCGCGTTTGTAGCAGAATAAACGGTGCGATTACGCCTGTCTATACAACGTGCTGGACGTGTCGCGTTTGTAGCAGAATAAACGGTCAGATTACGCCTGTCTATACAACGTGCTGGACGTGTCGCGTTTGTAGCAGAATAAACGGTCCGATTACGCCTGTCTATACAACGTGCCGGACGTGTCGTGTTTGTAGCAGAATAAACGGTGGGATTACGCCTGTCTATACAACGTGCCGGACGTGTCGTGTTTGTAGCAGAATAAACGGTCCGATTACGCCTGTCTATACAACGTGCCGGACGTGTCGTGTTTGTAGCGGAATAAACGGTGCGATTACGCCTGTCTATACAACGTGCGGGACGTGTCGCGTTTGTAGCAGAATAAACGGTCAGATTACGCCTGTCTATACAACGTGCCGGACGTGTCGTGTTTGTAGCGGAATAAACGGTGCGATTACGCCTGTCTATACAACGTGCCGGACGTGTCGTGTTTGTAGCAGAATAAACGGTGGGATTACGCCTGTCTATACAACGTGTGGGATGTACCATGTTTATAGCGGAATAAAAACACCACCGAAATTTGCTAATTCTTCAAATTCTACTTACATTTGGCACCGCCGGCGAACTCTTCCAAATTCTCAAGCCTGGCAAACGTTTTTTCCCCCAATTCGGCACATTCAAATGATGCCGGACAACATACTTTGCCGATTCCCCCCCCAAAAAGTGCCTCATCTCTCATTGAATAGGAAACCTGCCCCGACTGGCGAAGGGGAGAAGATTTCATACCCCGCCGGGAGCCAGCCACGCTGGGCCCGATGGCTCAGAGCGAGTAGATCGCAGGTAGCGTGAGAGCATTCGAGGCGGGAGAAATCCGCTCTCTGGGTCTGTCTGCAGAGGGAATCCCATCGGGAGCAAGGGGCGTTGGGGGCGCACACTGCATCGTTAGGGGTACAGGATCTGGGACGGGGCTGGCCCAGCCCAGAGGCGTGTGCTTGGGCGGCTGAAAGGCCGGGGGTGTCCCAGCTCCAGGGGCGAGCGGACGACTGCCAGGCCGGGGCCCCCCGAGAAGCGTTACACCCACCTTCACCTCGTACTCCCAGATCATGCGCCAGAAATCCAGGACGGTGTGAGGCAGCGGCCCCTGGGTCGCGATGTAGCATCTCTTGTTATTTACCCCCTGGCAGGAGACGAAGGGGGGGGGCAATAAGTCACCCACCCCCTGCAGGGCAGTGCCTCCCACTGAACCCCCCCACCCCCATCCGCCCCCCCGCAGCCCAGAGCCTCCCACTGAACCCCCCATCCACCCCCTGCAATACACATCCCTTGCTAAACCCCCCCATCTGACCCCCCTTGCAACACGCACCCCCGACTGAGCCCCGCATCTGCCCCCCCACTGAGCCCCTATCCGCCCCCCCGCAGCACAGCGCCCCCTGCTGAGCCCCCATCTGCCCCCCTGCAGCCCAGCGCCCCCTGCTGAGCCCCCATCCGCCCCCCCCGCAGCCCAGCGCCCCCTGCTGAACCCCCATCCGCCCCCCTGCAGCCCAGCGCCTCCCACTGAACCCCCCATCCACCCCCTGCAATACACATCCCTTGCTAAACCCCCCCATCTGACCCCCCTTGCAACACGCACACCCCACTGAGCCCCGCATCTGCCCCCCCACTGAGCCCCTATCCGCCCCCCCGCAGCACAGCGCCCCCTGCTGAGCCCCCATCTGCCCCCCTGCAGCCCAGCGCCCCCTGCTGAGCCCCCATCTGCCCCCCCGCAGCCCAGCGCCCCCTGCTGAGCCCCCATCTGCCCCCCTGCAGCCCAGCGCCCCCTGCTGAGCCCCCCATCCGCCCCCCGCAGCCCAGCGCCCCCTGCTGAGCCCCCATCCGCCCCCCGCAGCCCAGCGCCCCCTATCTGCCCCCCTTGCAGCACAGCGCCCCCTGCTGAGCCTCACATCCACCCCCCGCTAAGCCCCCCATCTGCCCCCCCTGCAGCACAGTGCCCCCTGCTGAGCCCCCATCTGCCCCCCCTGCAGCACAGCACCCCCTGCTGAGCCCCCCATCCGCCCCCCCTGCAGCCGGGAACCCCCCATCCGCCCCTACAGCCCGGCGCCCCCTAGTGCCGTACTGGGTTGGCGGGGGCCCACGCCGGTGCGAGGGGTAGAGCGCCCCTGCTGCGGCGGGAGGGGGTTACCTGGATGAAGCTGGCATTGACATAGTCCGTCTGCCCTTCGTCCGTGCAGAGATTCACAACCACCCGGGTCTGATCGTCTGCCGGGGAGAGAGGGAGGGAGGCACCCGCTGTGACCGATGAGAGGGATTAACCACGGGGCCAGGTTCACGAGGGGCCCAGTGGAGTCTCCGGCTCCGGCTTTTAAAATCAAGCTGGGGTGGTCTTCTAAAAGTTCTACGAAACCCAGCCCTGAGATGCAGCCACCTCTGGGGCAGGGCAGCTGGAGAACAGCTGCATATAACATCACAGGGGACAGCTCCCCTGGTGTGGAGATGCAGCCAGCTCTGGGGTGGGGCAGCTGGAGAACAGCTGCATATAACATCACAGGGGGCAGCTCCCCTGGTGCGGAGATGCAGCCAGCTCTGGGTTGGGGCAGCTGGAGAACAGCTGCATATAACATCACAGGGGGCAGCTCCCCTGGTGCGGAGATGCAGCCAGCTCTGGGTTGGGGCAGCTGGGGGAAGACAGCCACACACAACGCTGCACATTCCAGTCCCAGCAACCCCCTTCCCACACTCACAGGGCAGGATGTCTTTGTACCGATTCTTCTTGATGTTCTCCTTCCTGCCTCCGGCCTCCGCGGAGAACCCCTGTTGCTGCCGGAAGGCGCTGGCTCGGGCCTTGATGTCCTGAGTGGAGAGAGGGGACAGGAGGGGGATTAGGAGGCTGTGGAGAAGACGGGGTTAAACAGGGAGACAGAGAGCACCCCGACAGCCAATAGCTCTGTGAGCCCTACAACTAATGCCCCAACTCCCTAATATTCAAGTATACGGCACCTGTGATCTCAGCCCCTTTTTCCAACTCAGACTTCCCAGCACCCCCAAACTCAAAGGGGAAGAGCCACGGGGGATGACTAGCCCGGCACGGAGATGCAGCCACCTCTGGGGCGGGGCAGCTGGGGAAACAGCTGCACATAACGCGGCCCAGAGGCGGCTCGCACGGGGATGATCGTTCCTGAGCGCTTGAGTCAGGTTTATTTGGGGACAGGCTGGTTCTGACCTCGCCAGGAGAGGACCAGCCTGTCCTGCCAGCTCTGGGCTGGGCCCCACACCCACCCTGGAACGGGCAGGAGAAAAGCCCCGCCCCTGCCACGGAACAACCGTGGGAGTTGCTTCCAGAATGAGAGCCAGGACTCCTGGGTTCTCTGCCCGGCTCTGGGAGGGGAGTGGGGTCAAGTGGTTAGAGCAGGCGGGGGCTGGGAGCCAGGACTCCTGGGTTCTCTCCCCAGCTCTGGGAGGGGAGTGGGGTCTGGTGGGTTAGAGCAGGGGGGGCTGGGAACCAGGATGCCTGGGTTCTCTTCCCGGCTCTGGGAGGGGAGGGGAGGGGAGGGGAGTGGGGTCTGGTGGGTTAGAGCAGGGCGGGCTGGGAGCCAGGACTCCTGGGTTCTCTCCCCAGCTCTGGGAGGGAGTGGGGTCTGGTGGGTTAGAGCAGGGGGGGCTGGGAGCCAGGACTCCTGGGTTCTCTCCCCGGCTCTGGGAGGGGAGGGGAGTGGGGTCTGGTGGGTTAGAGCAGGGGGGGCTGGGAGCCAGGACTCCTGGGTTCTCTCCCCGGCTCTGGGAGGGGAGGGGAGTGGGATCTGGGGGGTTAGAGCAGGGGGGGCTGGGAACCAGGATGCCTGGGTTCTCTTCCCAGCTCTGGGAGGGGAGGGGAGTGGGGTCTGGTGGGTTAGAGCAGGGCGGGCTGGGAACCAGGATGCCTGGGTTCTCTTCCCGGCTCTGGGAGGGGAGGGGAGGGGAGTGGGGTCTGGTGGGTTAGAGCAGGGGGGGCTGGGAACCAGGATGCCTGAGTTCTATTCCCAGCTGTGGGAGGGGAGTGGGGTCTGGTGGGTAGAGCAGGGGGGCCTGGGAGCCAGGCATGGAGGGACTGAGTGGCTCAGGGGGGTGGGCAATGGGGCATGGGGCCTTTCCTCTCTAGGGGGCACCAGCTCCCTTCAGCCCCAGGGCGGAGGAGTGGCTGGGTCAGTATTTCACAGGCGGGGTATTGCAGGGGTGGGTTTACATTGGACAGCAGGGACTCCGGGAGTTGGCAGTTCTCAGGCAGGAGCTTGCCAGTGGCCGGGTTGTTTGCTCCAGCTCCATCCCGGTGCTTTGCGCTTTTTAATTTCCTAGGTTTGGCTGGGGCGGTTTGGTCGCCCGAGGCTGGAGAAAAGCAGGTGTGGAGAGAAGAGGGTGGCAGGAGACGGGCAGGTTCTGCGGCTTCTCAGCGGATAAAAGTTTCTTTCATTAGGGATCAGGGCACGTCACAAAGTTTTTGACGTTCATTTCCGCGGGTTTTTCCCCCCCAAAAGTTTTGCTGGGGCGGGAGAAGAAGAAAGAGCAGGACCGCGGGGGAGAAAACCCGGTTCTTAGTGGCCCGGGCGGCTTTCTGCTTTTCGGTGACAGATTTGACTAAATCACAAAGTTTTTGGCTCTTCATTGCCTAGGTTTGTTTTTTTAATTTCCAAAAGGACAGAGGGAAAAGAAAGACCCAGAGGGGGAAGATCTGGTGTGGAGACGCTCTGGCGGCTTCCACACTCTCCGGCCGACGGAGGTTTTTTCTCCATCACAATTTTTTTCCGTAGTTTCTTCCCCTGCATTGTGTAATGACGGCTGGAGGCAAAAGGGAGAAAACTGGGACGTTGTCGGCGTCTCTACACGGCGGATCCCCCCCGTGGGGGATGGAGGCGAGGGCCAGAGCTCTGGATGGATGCAGGGCGTGTGGGGAAAAGATTAGCCATGTAGGGTGCAGAGAGAGGCGGGGGTCAGGGGAGGGAATTTAACAAGCAGACCCCAGCTCCGCTCTCTGGTAATGGAATGGCCAATTTTCCCAGGCAAGGAAACTCATCGTCAGCAGCCAGGACAGAGATTTCAAAAGCACCCCCCAGCGCCCGGCCCTCACTGCCAGGGGAGAGCCCCCCTCCCCAGTCCCCTGCGCCCCCCAGCACGGCACCCCCCAGCGCCCGGCCCTCACTGCCAGGGGAGAGCCCCCCGCCCAGTCCCCCACCCCCCACAGCACAGCACCCCCCAGCGCCCGGCCCTCACTGCCAGGGGAGAGCCCCCCGCCCAGTCCCCCCACCCCCCACAGCACCCCCCAGCACCTGGCCCTGACTGCCAGGGGAGAGCCCCCCGCCCAGTCCCCCACAGCACGGCACCCCCCAGTGCCCAGCCCTGACTGCCAGGGGAGAGCCCCCCGCCCAGTCCCCCACCCCCCACAGCACAGCACCCCCCAGCGCCTGGCCCTGACTGCCAGGGGAGAGCCCCCCGCCCAGTCCCCCACCCCCCACAGCACGGCACCCCCCAGTGCCCAGCCCTGACTGCCAGGGGAGAGCCCCCCACCCAGTCCCCCACCCCCCACAGCACAGCACCCCCCAGCGCCTGGCCCTGACTGCCAGGGGAGAGCCCCCCGCCCAGTCCCCCACCCACCACAGCACGGCACCCCCCAACGCCCGGCCCTGACTGCCAGGGGAGAGCCCCCCGCCCAGTCCCCCACCCCCCACAGCACAGCACCCCCCAGCACCTGGCTCTGACTGCCAGGGGAGAGCACCCCACCCAGTCCCCCACCCCCCACAGCACGGCACCCCCCAGTGCCCGGCCCTGACTGCCAGGGGAGAGAGCCCCCTGCCCAGTCCCCCACCCCCCACAGCACAGCACCCCCCAGTGCCCGGCCCTGACTGCCAGGGGAGAGAGCCCCCTGCCCAGTCCCCCGCCCCCCACAGCACGGCACCCCCCAGTGCCCAGCCCTGACTGCCAGGGGAGAGCGCCCCCGCCCAGTCCCCCACCCCCCACAGCACGGCACCCCCCAGCGCCTGACCCTGACTGCCCGGGGAGAGAGCCCCCTGCCCAGCCCCCCGCCCCCCACAGCACGGCACCCCCCAGTGCCCGGCCCTGACTGCCCGGGGAGAGCCCCCTGCCCAGCCCCCCGCCCCCCACAGCAAAGCACCCCCCAGTGCCCAGCACTGACTGCCAGGGGAGAGAGCCCCCTGCCCAGCCCCCCGCCCCCCACAGCACGGCACCCCCCAGTGCCCGGCCCTGACTGCCAGGGGAGAGCCCCCCGCCCAGTCCCCCGCCCCCCACAGCACGGCACCCCCCAGTGCCCGGCCCTGACTGCCAGGGGAGAGAGCCCCCTGCCCAGCCCCCCGCCCCCCACAGCACAGCACCCCCCAGTGCCCAGCCCTGACTGCCAGGGGAGAGTGCCCCCAACCCAGTCCCCCACCCCCCACAGCACAGCACCCCCCAGCGCCCAGCCCTGACTGCCCGGGGAGAGAGCCCCCTGCCCAGCCCCCCGCCCCCCACAGCACGGCACCCCCCAGCGCCCGGCCCTGACTGCCAAGGGAGAGAGCCCCCTGCCCAGCCCCCCGCCCCCCACAGCAAAGCACCCCCCAGTGCCCAGCCCTGACTGCCAGGGGAGAGAGCCCCCTGCCCAGCCCCCCGCCCCCCACAGCACGGCACCCCCCAGTGCCCGGCCCTGACTGCCAGGGGAGAGCCCCCCGCCCAGTCCCCCACCCCCCACAGCACAGCACCCCCCAGCGCCTGGCTCTGACTGCCAGGGGAGAGCACCCCACCCAGTCCCCCACCCCCCACAGCACGGCACCCCCCAGTGCCCGGCCCTGACTGCCAGGGGAGAGAGCCCCCTGCCCAGCCCCCCGCCCCCCACAGCAAAGCACCCCCCAGTGCCCAGCACTGACTGCCAGGGGAGAGAGCCCCCTGCCCAGCCCCCCGCCCCCCACAGCACAGCACCCCCCAGTGCCCGGCCCTGACTGCCAGGGGAGAGAGCCCCCTGCCCAGCCCCCCGCCCCCCACAGCACGGCACCCCCCAGTGCCCGGCCCTGACTGCCAGGGGAGAGCCCCCCGCCCAGTCCCCCACCCCCCACAGCACCCCCCAACGCCCGGCCCTGACTGCCAGGGGAGAGCCCCCTGCCCAGCCCCCCGCCCCCCACAGCACGGCACCCCCCAGTGCCCGGCCCTGACTGCCAGGGGAGAGAGCCCCCTGCAGAGCCTCCCCCATCACTCCCCACAGCACAGCGCCCCCTAGAGAGGCCCATTTCCTCGCACTATTGCATTCACTTCCAGGATCCGAGTTTTCAGTTCCCAGGTCTACCTAACCCCATGGAGCGGCTTCTGCTTTTCACTTCAGCTCTGCTGCACGGGGCTGGTGAGCAGCCCCTGTGCTGAGCAAGGGAGCAGAGCCTGCCAGCAGTCCTGTGCGGCGTTATGTGCGGCTGTTCCCCAGGTGCCCCTCCCCAGAGGTGGCTGCATCTCAGTGCCAGGTGAGCTATCCCCGGGTGGCGTTATGTGCAGCTGTTCCCCAGCTGCCCTGCCCCAGAGGTGGCTGCATCTGAGCAGAGGGTGAGCCATCCCGATCTCTAGACCCAGTACAGTGGAATGAAAACAGCTGTAAATAATTCTGGAATACGAGATTTAATAAAGGGAGTGGCTGGCTCAGGGGGCAGGGAGTGGGGCACGGGGCCTTTCCCCACTAGGGGGTGCCAGCTCCCCTCGCTTTCCCTTCCCCCTCTGCCTGGCCCCAGCCCAGAGGTGGCTGGGATTTGTTTTGGGCTACATTTATATAGGAAATCCGCAGCTGAAGCCAGGCGGGAGACAAGGGAACAAAGTCCCTTCTGGAAAATTCATTTCCCTGTCGGAGGGGAGGACGGGCCAGCACGAAGCTGCACAGAATTAACCCTCCCCACCCAACTCACTCCCAGTACGACGCTGGAAAGCCACAGGGGAAACTGAGGCACCAAGATGAGGCAGGACCTGGCCAAGGTGACATAGGGAACCCAGGAGTCCTGGCTCCCAGCCCCACCCTGATCTAATCCGCTACACCCCACACCCCTCCCAAAGCAGAGGATGGAAACCAGGAGTCCTGGCTCTTAGTTCTAATCTAGCCTATAGAAAGAACCTTCTGCTGTTTTATATTCAAACTGTGACAACCAGGGAACTTTGCTGCTCCCCAGAAATAGCTGCATCTCAGTGCCGGGCAAGCCATCCCCATCTGGCATCATGCGTGGCTGCATCTCAGCCCTGGGCAAGCCATCCCTGTGCAGCGTTATGTGCGGCTGTTCCCCAGCGGCCCCGCCCCAGAGGTGGCTGCATCTCAGCGCTGAAAGCAAGCTGTGTGGTTTGTGACTGCATGAGGCAGCTGCCGGCTTAGGAGGGGTTATTTCACAGGCTATTGCTGCCAGGCCACAAGCCACAGTGAGAGGGGGAAATTTGCATTTGGCGCCTGCTCAACAAAGGGTCTATTTGAACCGGCCCCAGGACCCAGCGGAGATGAATTTCTGACCATTTCCGGGCCCTTTCTGCTCCCAGGCTGCGGTTATGCAAAGGAGTAGCTGGGAGTGTGACTGGCACAGCTCGCCCGGCGCTGGGATGCAGCCACCTCTGGGGTGGGGCAGCTGGGGAACAGCCACACATAACCCCGCAGAGGGACAGCTTGCCTAGGCCTGAGATGCAGCCACCTCTGGGGCGGGGTAGCTGGGGAACAGCCACAAAGTGTTACCAGAAGGGGCCGTCCTTACGGAATCGCCCACTTCCCTTCCCTTCTGGGTTCTCTCCCCAGCTCTGGGAGGAAGGGGGGAGGTCTAGTGGTTAGAGCGAGGGATGGGGCTGGGAGCCAGGACTCCTGGGTTCTCTCCCCGGCTCTGGGAGGAGTGGGGGCTGGGGCTGGGAACCAGGACTCCTGGGTTCTCTCCCTGGCTCTGGGAGGAGAGGCGGTCTAGTGGTTGGGAGCCAGGACTCCTGGGTTCTCTCTCTAGCTCTGGGAGGAGAGGGGATCTAATGGTTAGGTGCGGGGTAGGCCTGGGAGAAGTGAAACAGGAGGGGAAAGTGAATGCCGTGTTTGGGTGTCTCACTCAATTTCATTTCAGTTTAATGAGCCGATTGCTAGTAACACAAACCAGAGAATATTCTTTACTCTGGGAATTTCCTTAAGACCGAATCAATAGCTCAGACCCAACGGCAGATTGCCACTCGATGCCCCAGCCCTGGACCGCCTATCTGCAGGGGGTCCTGGCCCAGGGCTGAGAGATGCAGCCACTTCTGGGGCGAGGCAGCCAGGGAACCACCACCTTTGCAGGGAGAAGCGATGGGGAATGGAGGGGTCGGTGAGCGTCCCCCTGCTGGGGTTTGGCTGGGTCACCCCACGTCACGCGGGGAGGGAAGACGGAGGGGAAATGGAGTGACCCAAGGGGGCTCGGGTTGTCTGCTTCCTTGGAAAGGCACCTCCAAATTAATCACACCCACTAATGATTTCAGGCCATCCTTGGCTGCCCGGGGAGAGTGCCCCCTGCCCAGCCCCCCGCCCCACAGCACGGTGCCCCCCAACACCCGGCCCTGGCTGCCCGGGGAGAGCACCCCCTGCCCAGCCCCCAGCCCCACAGCACGGTGCCCCCCAATGCCCGGCCCTGGCTGCCCGGGGAGAGCACCCCCTGCCCAGCCCCCCGCCCCACAGCACGGTGCCCCCCAATGCCTGGACCTCGCTGCCAGGGGAGAGCGCCCCCTGCCCAGCCCCCTAGCATGGCACCCCACCCCCAGTACCCAGCCCTGGCTGCCCGGGGGCTCTGCTGAATGGGGAGCCCGGCAGGCAAGGCCGGAGCAGCTAGTGGGGATTTCGCCATTTCTCGGTTCATGCCCAGGGCAAGGCAGAGAACTCGCCCTGCTCTGGGCAGCGGGGGGGCTACAGCCGGCAGTAAGGGGGGGACACAGCCGGCAGTAAGGGGGGGACACAGCCGGCCCCCCGCCACGGAACCCGGAACCTCAGACTTCCAATAGCGTCTCATGGGATCAGCCCAGGGCGCCCAGCCCCCCAATCCCTGGCTCTAACCACTAGACCCTGCTCCCCTCCCAGAGCCGGGGACAGGACCCAGGAGACCTGGCTCCCAGCCCCCCCTGCTCTAACCACCAGCCCCCACTCCCCTCCCAGAGCCGGGGACAGGACCCAGGAGTCCTGGCTCCCAGCCCCCTGCTCTAACCACCAGCCCCCACTCCCCTCCCAGAGCCAGGGAGAGGACCCAGGCGTCCGGGCTCCCAGCCCCCACTCCCCTCCCAGAGCCGGGGGAGAGGACCCAGGCGTCCGGGCTCCCTGCAGCGCTCTGACTCTTGCTAGCCGGCAGGTGACTAGTTAACTCTGTCGATGGCAGCAGCAATGGAAAGTTAAACCCAAACCCCAGATTAATGATCACAACCAGAAACGTGAGCTGGAGATGAGCCGAGGGTGTCAGGACGCCTGGGTTCTGTGCTCAGCCCCGGCAGGGCAGTGTGGGGTACAGTGCGTTAGAGCTGGGGGCCAGGACGCCTGGGTTCTCTCCCGGGCTCTGGGAGGGGAGTGGGATCTAGGGGTTACAGCAGGGGAGCTGGGAGCCAGGACTCCTGGGTTCTCTCCCGGGCTCTGGGAGGGGAGTGGGATCTAGGGGTTACAGCAGGGGAGCTGGGAGCCAGGACTCCTGGGTTCTCTCCCGGGGTGCAGGGGTTCGAGCAGGGAGGGGGCTGGGAGCCAGGACGCCTGGGTTCTCTCCCGGGGTGCAGGGGTTCGAGCAGGGAGGGGGCTGGGAGCCAGGACGCCTGGGTTCTCTCCCGGGGTGCAGGGGTTCGAGCAGGGAGGGGGCTGGGAGCCAGGACGCCTGGGTTCTCTCCCGCGGTGCAGGGGTTAGAGCAGGG
The DNA here is from genome assembly GCA_037349315.1 of Chelydra serpentina. Lineage (NCBI taxonomy): Eukaryota > Metazoa > Chordata > Testudines > Chelydridae > Chelydra > Chelydra serpentina. The sequence continues at coordinate 21,405 of JBAIAC010000688.1, forward strand.
AGGGGGCTGGGAGCCAGGACTCCTGGGTTCTCTCCCAGGGTGCAGGGGTTAGAGCAGGGAGGGGGCTGGGAGCCAGGACTCCTGGGTTCTCTCCCGGGGTGCAGGGGTTCGAGCAGGGAGGGGGCTGGGAGCCAGGACTCCTGGGTTCTCTCCCGGGGTGCAGGGGTTAGAGCAGGGAGGGGGCTGGGAGCCAGGACGCCTGGGTTCTCTCCCGGGGTGCAGGGGTTAGAGCAGGGAGGGGGCTGGGAGCCAGGACGCCTGGGTTCTCTCCCGGGGTGCAGGGGTTAGAGCAGGGAGGGGGCTGGGAGCCAGGACTCCTGGGTTCTCTCCCGGGGTGCAGGGGTTCGAGCAGGGAGCGGGCTGGGAGCCAGGACGCCTGGGTTCTCTCCCGGGGTGCAGGGGTTAGAGCAGGGAGGGGGCTGGGAGCCAGGACGCCTGGGTTCTCTCCCGGGGTGCAGGGGTTCGAGCAGGGAGGGGGCTGGGAGCCAGGACGCCTGGGTTCTCTCCCTGCTGGGGGTGGGGTTCCCCGGGGGTGGCGCGGTGTCTCCCCGGCCCGGCCTCACCTGGAACTCCTGCCCCAGCCGGCCCGGCTCGGGCTCGGCGCCCAGGAAGCCCCGCAGCGTCTCGGCCAGGCGGCTCATGGTGCGGAGCTGCTGCCCCGGCCGGAGCGAGGGCGCAGGACGGAGCCGACTGAAGAGGAAGTTGAGGTCCCCGCCCCCCCCCGGGCCGGTTGGACGAGCCCAGACCTGAGCCTGGCCGGCCGCCAGCCAGGGGAGCGCGGCTGCCTGGCTGGGAGAGAACCCAGGCGTCCGGCCCAGCCTCACCTGGGGGATCCCGCCCAGCCCCAGCCGGGAATCTGCAACCTCTGGGGCAGGGCTGCTGAGAACAGCGCCAGAGGTGGCTGCATCTCAGGGCGGGGCCAGCCCTCCCCGAGGGGCGTTATGTGCCGCTGTCCCCTATTGTGCCCTTCCCCAGAGGTGGCTGCATCTCAGGGCGGGGCCAGCCCTCCCCGAGGGGCGTTATGTGCCGCTGTCCCGTATTGTGCCCTTCCCCAGAGGTGGCTGCATCTCAGGGCGGGGCCAGCCCTCTCCGAGGGGCGTTATGTGCCGCTGTCCCCTATTGTGCCCTTCCCCAGAGGTGGCTGCATCTCAGGGTGGGGCCAGCCCTCCCCGAGGGGCGTTATGTGCCGCTGTCCCCTATTGTGCCCTTCCCCAGAGGTGGCTGCATCTCAGGGCGGGGCCAGCCCTCTCCGAGGGGCGTTATGTGCCGCTGTCCCCTATTGTGCCCTTCCCCAGAGGTGGCTGCATCTCAGGGCGGAGCCAGCCCTCTCCGAGGGGCGTTATGTGCCGCTGTCCCCTATTGTGCCCTTCCCCAGAGGTGGCTGCATCTCAGGGCGGGGCCAGCCCTCCCCGAGGGGCGTTATGTGCCGCTGTCCCCTATTGTGCCCTTCCCCAGAGGTGGCTGCATCTCAGGGCGGGGCCAGCCCTCCCCGAGGGGCGTTATGTGCCGCTGTCCCCTATTGTGCCCTTCCCCAGAGGTGGCTGCATCTCAGGGCGGGGCCAGCCCTCTCCCCGTGCAATCTTTGCGATACGTTTGTGGGCAGTTTTGCTCTGGGTTGTTTCCTTCCCCTTCTCTGAGCCCTCTGGCCTCCTGGGGATGCGTGCCGGGGTGTCTCTGCCGAGTGCCCAAGGCCTTGGCCCCGCCTGCCCCACAGTTGGGGGGAGCGTGCCAGGAGCCAGCCCACTTCCCCCCGCAGCCCTTACTGGGATCCTCTCCCCTCCCAACCCCCTCAGCTGGGAGCCCCTCCCCCAGAATGCCCCCAAGCTGCCCTATAGCGGCCCCTTCTCGGCAGCACCCCATTGCTTCGGTGCTGAAGGTAAATTCCCAGTCTCTGCCCCCTGGGTCTGAGCTCAGGGTTGTGTGCAGCTCCCGGCGGTCAGAAAATGGCCTGCAGTGGAGACAATCCTCGCCACATGTGCCAGGCACAATTCGGCTGTGACCAAGGCATTAATATCGGGCATTTCTCTACATGGGGAGGGGTCGCCCGGCGCTGAGATGCAGCCAGCTCTGGGGTGGGGCAGCTGGGGAACAACCGCATATAACACCTCATGGGGATGGCTTGCCTGGCGCTGAGATGCAGCCACCTCTGAGGCATGGCAAGTGGGGAATGGCTGCACATAACTCTGCACAGGGATGGGTCACCCGGCCCAGAGATGCAGCCACCTCTGGTGTGGGGCAGGTGGGGGAACAGCCATACATAACGCCACCACAAAGGACTTTAGGACAGGAAGTGAAGGCGTTCTCTGTATCTCAAAGACGCAGGGGGATTTAGGGAACCCTACATCTGGATCTCCATCTGGATTTGGCCAGGACACCGGGGACCCACCCTCAGCACTGTGGGACAGGGTCTGCAGAGAGATCAAGGCCTTGGTTTCCATGCTGGACGTATGACACAGAGCTGGGCCACCCAGGGCTGCAGGGAGACTGAGAGGCCTGGTCTGGGGAGGAGGAACTGACCCAGGTCGCCCGTGTCCCGCCCCGGCCTCCTCCTGGGGATAGCGGGGCTGAGGCGTGGGGGAGGGGCCGAGCGGCAAGGGTGAGACATCCGCCCCGTGGGGAAGTCACAGGACCCTGACTTCGCCTGGAACCTGTGGGGAGGAACTGGAAAGAGCAGAATGTGATCGGAACAACGGGAGACTCATGTAGTGTGCGTGGGGGGAGGTGCGGGGAGCCAGGACTCCTGGGTTCCATCCCCAGCTCTGGGAGGGGAATGGGGTCTAATGGATAGACAGTATTCCCCACAGTATTCTTGCCAGCAAGTCCCCACAGTGTTCTTGCCAGCAAGTTAAAGAAGTATGGGCTGGATGAATGGACGGTAAGGTGGATAGAAAACTGGCTGGATGGTCGTGCTCAACGGGTAGTGATCAATGGTTCCATGTCTAGTTGGCAGCCGGTATCAAGTGGAGTGCCCCAAGGGTCGGTGCTGGGGCCGGTTTTGTTCAATATCTTCATCAACGACCTGGAGGATGGTGTGGACTGCACCCTTAGCAAGTTTGCAGATGACACTAAACTGGGAGGAGTGGTTGATACGCTGGAGGGTAGGGACAGGATACAGAGGGACCTAGACAAAGTAGAGGATTGGGCCAAAAGAAATCTGATGAGATTCAACAAGGACAAGTGCAGAGTCCTGCACTTCGGACGGAAGAATCCCATGCACTGCTACAGACTAGGGACCGAATGGCTGGGCAGCAGTTCTGCAGAAAAGGACCTAGGGGTTACGATGGACGAAAAGCTGAATATGAGTCAACAATGTGCCCTTGTTGCCAAGAAGGCTAACGGCATTTTGGGCTGTATAAGTAGGGGCATTTCCAGCAGATCGAGGGACGAGATTATTCCCCTCTATTCGGCACTGGTGAGGCCTCATTTGGAGTACTGTGTCCAGTTTTGGGCCCCACACTACAAGAAGGATGTGGCTAAATTGGAAAGAGTCCAGCGGAGGGCAACAAAAATGATTAGGGGGCTGGAGCACATGACTTATGAGGAGAGGCTGAGGGAACTGGGATTGTTTAGCCTGCAGAAGAGAAGAGTGAGGGGGGATTTGATAGCTGCTTTCAACTACCTAAAAGGGGGTTCCAAAGAGGATGGATCTAGACTGTTCTCAGTGGTAGAAGATGACAGAACAAGGAGTAATGGTCTCAAGTTGCAGAGGGGGAGGTTTAGGTTGGATATTAGGAAAAACTTTTTCACTAGTAGGGTAGTGAAGCACTGGAATGGGTTCCCTAGGGAGGTGGTGGAATCTCCTTCCTTAGAGGTTTTTAAGGTCAGGCTTGACAAAGCCCTGGCTGGGATGATCTAGTTGGGGTTGGTCCTGCTTTGAGCAGGGGGTTGGACTAGAACCTCCTGAGGTCCCTTCCACCCCTGAGATTCTATGATTCTATGGGGGGCTGAGAGTCAGGGCTCAGTGTTTCTCAAATGCGGCCACCGTGGCCGGATGCGGCCACCTGGGGGGCTTTTCTTGTGTCCACAGCCTCGTGGGGAGTGATGGGGGCAAAGCAGCGGCCCCTCCCCTGGGGCCACCAGCAGAGGTCAGGCCCTGCCCCCCCTTTGGAGAGACAAACACTGAAGGAGCAGGGGGCACCCAGTGAGTTCACCCCCCCCCATTGCCCTGGCCCCCACTACCTTCTCTGGCCCCAGGCTCCATCCCCTATCCGCAGGGCTTTGGGCTCGGGCCATGGGATCCGGCCTTGGGGCTCTGGCCCCGCCCATGCAGTGGCGGGCGCTGGCCCTGGGCTCACTGTCGCCCCCCGCCCCCCATCACCGCAGCCCCCGCTGCCTCCCCTGCCAGCCGCTGCCTCCTTCCTCCCCATCCAGGGCATGATTTGTCCCCCGGCTTGCAGGGGCTGAGCAAGTCCGCCGTGAAAAATGATATTTGTGTGTTGGTTAATATCACTTCTCACAGCAGACTCCGTAGCTAGCTGGGAGGCTGTGAAAAAACGTGATAACGCACCAGCGTCACTTTTCACAGCCGCTGACTTACTAGCTAACAAGTCTTTAAAAAAAAAAAAAGCAAAAGAAACAACAACAACAACGACAAGAACACACAAAGCACTTATTTGGGTTTCTATTCTGTTTAGGTCCAGTAAAGAATAGAGACAACTGCACATGATTTTTATTATTGAGTCTGATGGAAAAAGCCCTACATAAATAAATTACAAGGATTTGGACATGGATCTGCGCATATTTATTTGCTTTCCCTAAAGTTGAGCATTTTAGGAAAAATTGTCAAAGTGGCTGTGACGAACTAGGACTGTTGTTAAGGTTTCCCTGAGTACTGTGTGGGTGCCTCGGTTTCCCCTATGGAGTGCTTGAGTATCTAGGTGGTGGGACAACGGTGCATGATTGTTGCAAAGCCCTAGAAGGCAAAGGCCTGGACACAGAGAAGGGCTGACACTCGGTCTCCTGGCAACAGATGGCCCGGCCCCTCCCCGGCAAAGGTATGAGCTGAAGGTGTTGGAACAAAGGGATCAGGTGACCTCCTGGCCCGGGAAGCAGACAAAGGGGGAGGAGGGGCTGGTGAGTTTCAGTTTGGAGCTGGCCGGAGAAGAGGGGAGAGAGGCAGACAGGGTCTGGCCTCCCTGCCCCCGTTTGGAGCTGTGGGGTGAAATGCAGGGAGCCCCCGGGCTGGGGTCTAAGCTCCCTGCCCCCCGGAAGGACCCGACTGAGGGGTCCTGGATGTACTGACAAGCTCTGGTTGGACTGTGTTCCTGGCATCTCTAATAAACCTTCTGTTCTACTGGCTGACTGAGAATCCCAGTGAATCCGGGGAAGAGGGGTGCAGGTGCGGACTCCCCCACACTCCGTGACAGTGGCCACCAGCAAGATTTGGTAGCTGCACTCTGAGGCCACTAAACATTTTGTTGTGAGAACCCTGCTCTGAGGAAGAGGACTAGAGCCAGGGAGAGAACCCAGGAGTCCTGGCTCCTAGCTCCCGCGGCTTTAACCACTAGATCCCACTCCCCTAACCCATAGTTGGGGAGAGAACCCAGGAGTCCTGGCTCCCAGCCCCCCCCCCCCCGCTCTAATCACTAGATCCCACTCCCCTAACTCAGAGCCGGGGAGAGAACCCAGGAGTCCTGGCTCCCAGCTCCCATCCTGCTGAAGCACTCGGATATTGCTAAGCAGCATTGTGATGTCAGACACACCATACTGTGATGTCACCGGGCAGGGGGTAATGGGAGGAGGCAGCAGGATGATGTCATGGTACGAGGATGGTGATGACATGGTGCCGTGATGTCGTACGCTGCATTATGCAAGGTGATGATGTCATAGTGTAGCACGATGCAATCACTCGGTACAGTGATGTCATCATATCTCAGCATGACGACACAATGGCGCAGCCCCGCGCTGGTGGATCTCGCAACACAATGGAGTGTGCTGACGTCACAGTGCATTAAGATGACATCACGGCTCCGCATCATGTGTGACACGGTGACGTCACGGCTCAGTCACCAGCTGTCACCCCCAGTCCCTGCCCCGTTGGCCATCGAAACCCTCCCCGCTCTCTGATTGGTGGAAGTCTGGGGATGGCCTCTCGCGATTGGCAGGGTATGTCTCTAAACCCGCCCCCCCGGCTCGCTCTCCGCTCCCTGATTGGCTAAGGCTTGTGACAGTCTGGCCCTCACTGGCGTCTGCACCGCCTCGCTCACTGATTGGTTGCTACCTGGGCCGCCGGGCCACGCCCCCCACGCTTCGCACCCTGTGATTGGAGGGAGGCGCCGCCGGCCCCGCCCTTTCCCCCGCGTTCGGTTCCGTGCTGCGCGGGGCCGGGATCGAGGCTGCCGGAGGAGCGCAGGGGAGACCCTCAGGCGCGCGCATGGTGAGGAGGAGGAGAAGGGGGGGTCTGAGGCCACGGGGCGGGGACCCCCCTACTGCCACGTGGCCCAGGAGGGGAGACCCCCCAGGCCCCACGGGGAGGAGGGGAGACCCCCCCCCCCGGAGGCCCATGGGGGAGGAGGGGAGACCCCCCCCAGGCCCCACGGGGAGGAGGGGAGACCCCCCCCGGAGGCCCATGGGGGAGGAAGGGAGACCCCCCCCCCCGGAGGCCCATGAGGGAGGAAGGGAGACCCCCCCCCCCATGAGGCCCATGGGGGAGAGGGGGAGACCCCCCCCATGAGGCCCATGGGGGAGGAAGGGAGACCCCCCCCCCCGGAGGCCCATGGAGAGGAGGGGAGACACCCCCCCCCCCCGGAGGCCCATGGGGGAGGAGGGGAGACACCCCCCCCCCCCGGAGGCCCATGGGGGAGGAGGGGAGACACACCCCCCCCGGAGGCCCATGGGGGAGGAGGGGAGACACCCCCCCCCAGAGGCCCATGGGGGAGGAGGGGAGACCTCCCCCATAGCTACATGGGGAGAGGGAAGCCCCTGAGAACGAGGAGTGCCCCCACCCCTGCAGACTCATGGGGAGGAGGGGGGACCCTAAAGGGGAGCAAAGAGGGAACCACCCCCCACAGATGAGCAGGGATGTGGCTGGGTGTTATGTGTTGCTGTTACTGAGCTGCCCTCCCCAGAGGGGAGGCATCTCAACAGCCCCCCTTCCCCCCCCGCCCGGATGCCTGGCCTGCTTTTGGTTGTGAAAGATCCCCAGGATCTGCAGGGGGGATGGCTTCCCTGATGCTGAGATGCAGCCACCTCTGGGGGGCGGCAACTGGGGAACAGCTGCACATAACAACACACGGGGAGGGCTCTGACGCTGAGATGCAGCCACCTCTGGGGCAGGGCAGCGCCCAGGAGTGCTGTGGTGTTGGAGAGGAAGTGGGGGGGATCCGGGCTCTGCCCCGGGAGAAGGGGGGTTTGGGGTTATAAGGGGGGCTGCGGGCCCTGCAGTGCTAAGCTTGGCGCCATTAAGCTCCCCGTGGGAAGGCGATTAGTGAGCAGGGCTGTTTCCTGCCGGCTCCTGCCTGGCATCGCTGCTGGGGCATGTGACGGCGATTAGTGATTAGTGCTGGTCCGACCGGCTTGGCCCGGCCCTGCCCTGCCCTGCCGGCTGCTGGGAACGGCCCGGGCTGACTGTGAACAGTGACTTGGGTCCGTCTGGTGTTCTCACCTCCATGGGGGGTGGAGTGGGGTCTAGTGGTTAGAGCTGGGGTGGGGGGGAGCGCCAGGACTCCTGGGTTCTCTCTCTGGTTCTGGAGAGGGGAGTGGGGTCTAGTGGTTAGAGCTGGGGTGGGGGGGAGCGCCAGGACTCCTGGGTTCTCTCCCTGGTTCTGGAGAGGGGAGTGGGGTCTAGTGGTTAGAGCTGGGGTGGGGGGGAGCGCCAGGACTCCTGGGTTCTCTCCCTGGTTCTGGAGAGGGGAGTGGGGTCTAGTGGTTAGAGCTGGGGTGGGGGGGAGCGCCAGGACTCCTGGGTTCTCTCCCTGGTTCTGGAGAGGGGAGTGGGGTCTAGTGGTTAGAGCTGGGCGGGCCAGGCGCCAGGACTCCTGGGTTCTCTCCCGGGTTCTGGGAGGGGAGTGGGATCTAGTGGTTAGAGCTGGGGGGGGGCGGGGGCTGCGGGCGCCAGGACTCCTGGGTTCTCTCTCCAGCCATGGATCTTGACTTCCGGTGACTTTGCCGCTGCAGGTGCTGCCTGGCATGCGGAGATGGCAACGGGCGAGCCTGGCTCACCGACGCGGGAAGGGATGGCGCTGCCCCAGGAGCAGGCCGGGCTGTGCCCCGCACACACAGGTGAGTCCCCGCCTGGGGCGCACCTGGGGACAGGAAGGCCTGGGGTTGCCTCCTATCCTGTGGCCAGAGGCGTTCGTGGGGCTGTGGCCACCGGGGACCCCTGCCCAACAGTGGGGACGCCCTCCCGGTTGCTCTGCCTGCCCCGTTCTGGAAAGGGACATCGGGGAGACGCTGGAGCCTGGCACAGAGAGAGTACCCCTGAATAGGTCACATAGGGGGCAAGGGAGATATCAGGGGGCAAGGACTCCGGGGTTCTTTCTCTGGCTCCGGGAGGGGAGTGGGGTCTGGTGGTTAGAGCAGGGGGGCTGGGAACCAGGACTCCTGGGTTTGCTCCCCAGCTCTGGGTTGAGGGGGGTCTGCTAGCTGGGGGGGCTGGGAGCTGGGTTCTCTCCTGTCTCGGTGACTCTCTCCTTTGCCCCACAGGGGGGGACGAGCCCAGTGCTGGCCCGGAGGAGCCGGAGGAGCTGCCTGCCCCACTGAGCAACGGGCTCGTGAGAGCAGCTGATGGCCAGGGGGACGCCCAGGAGGAGCCGAGCGACAAGGAGCTGTCAGACTCGGCCTCCACCGACAACGCCCTGGAGGACTCGAGCGAGTTCGGGCGGCCCCTGGGGGTGGGGGCCCTCGAGCCGGGGGGCCCCCCTCCCTCGCACCGCGACGAGGACGTGACGGCCGCTAGCTGGCGGGCCCGCCGGAAGCACATCTTCGTGCTGAGCGAGGCCGGCAAGCCCATCTACTCCCGCTACGGCAACGAGGAGGCCCTGTCCTCCACCATGGGCGTCATGATGGCGCTGGTGTCCTTCATCCAGAGCGGCGACAACGCCATCCGCTCCATCTACTCGGGTAGGCGGGGGCTGGGCGGGGGGGCGCTGGGGGGCACTGTGCTGTGGGATGGGGGGCTCAGCAGGGGCGCTCTCCCTGACCCAAATAATTGAATGCCTTCAAAATCCCGTAACGTTTGCCCTCCAGTCGAGGCGGGAACCCCGGTGTCCTGGCTGTTGGGGCGCGGGGGATTCCATTCCTCCTTCCTGATTTCCCCTCACCGCGGTTCCACTTGGAGGGGAGGAAGCTATTCACCGGATTATCCAGCTGCTGTGCTCCTCCCCAGAGGTGGCTGCCTGTCGGTGCTGGGCAAGCTGTACCCTTGCCATGGGGTATTTAGAGCGGGGCGGAGGCTGGCACGCTGGCAGACCTGTGGCCCCACACCTGGCCTCGTGCCCCTGCACATGGGGTGCCCAAATAGCTCCCAGGGGAGCCGTAATGAGATTAGGAAACGCCGCACTGAGAGTGTCTAAATACGTGAGGCGTGACAGCTGGACAGGAAAACTCGGGCCGTGGAATGGGACACGGGGCCTGTCCCCTCCAGGGGGTGCCGGCTCCGATCTGGCCCCAGGGTGGGGAACTGGCTGGCTGAGGGGGTCAGGGAATGGGACACGGGGCCTGTCCCCTCCAGGGGGTGCCGGCTCCGATCTGGCCCCAGGGTGGGGAACTGGCTGGCTGAGGGAGTCAGGGAATGGGACACGGGGCCTGTCCCCTCCAGGGGGCGCCGGCTCCGATCTGGCCCCAGGGCAGGGGACTGGCTGGCTGAGGGGGTCAGGGAATGGGACACGGGGCCTGTCCCCTCCAGGGGGTGCCGGCTCCGATCTGGCCCCAGGGTGGGGAACTGGCTGGCTGAGGGGGTCAGGGAATGGGACACGGGGCCTGTCCCCTCCAGGGGGTGCCGGCTCCGATCTGGCCCCAGGGTGGGGAACTGGCTGGCTGAGGGAGTCAGGGAATGGGACACGGGGCCTGTCCCCTCCAGGGGGCGCCGGCTCCGATCTGGCCCCAGGGCAGGGGACTGGCTGGCTGAGGGGGTCAGGGAATGGGACACGGGGCCTGTCCCCTCCAGGGGGTGCCGGCTCCGATCTGGCCCCAGGGTGGGGAACTGGCTGGCTCAGGGGGGCAGGGAATGGGACACGGGGCCTGTCCCCTCCAGGGGGCGCCGGCTCCGATCTGGCCCCAGGGCAGGGGACTGGCTGGCTCAGTGGGTCAGGGAATGGGACACGGGGCCTGTCCCCTCCAGGGGGTGCCGGCTCCGATCTGGCCCCAGGGTGGGGAACTGGCTGGCTCAGGGGGGCAGGGAATGGGACACGGGGCCTGTCCCCTCCAGGGGGCGCCGGCTCCAATCTGGCCCCAGGGCAGGGGACTGGCTGGCTCAGTGGGTCAGGGAATGGGACACGGGGCCTGTCCCTTCCAGGGGGTGCTGGCTCCGATCTGGCCCCAGGGCAGGGGACTGGCTGGCTCAGTGGGTCAGGGAATGGGACACGGGGCCTGTCCCCTCCAGGGGGCGCCGGCTCCGATCTGGCCCCAGGGTGGGGAACTGGCTGGCTCAGTGGGTCAGGGAATGGGACACAGGGCCTGTCCCCTCCAGGGGGCGCCGGCTCCGATCTGGCCCCCGGGCAGGGGACTGGCTGGCTCAGTGGCTCCGGGAATGGGACACGGGGCCTGTCCCCTCCAGGGGGCGCCGGCTCCGATCTGGCCCCAGGGCAGGGGACTGGCTGGCTCAGTGGCTCCGGGAATGGGACACAGGGCCTGTCCCCTCCAGGGGGCGCCGGCTCCGATCTGGCCCCCGGGCAGGGGACTGGCTGGCTCAGTGGGTCAGGGAATGGGACACGGGGCCTGTCCCCTCCAGGGGGCGCCGGCTCCGATCTGGCCCCCGGGCAGGGGACTGGCTGGCTCAGTGGGTCAGGGAATGGGACACGGGGCCTGTCCCCTCCAGGGGGCGCCGGCTCCGATCTGGCCCCAGGGTGGGGAACTGGCTGGCTCAGTGGGTCAGGGAATGGGACACGGGGCCTGTCCCCTCCAGGGGGCGCCGGCTCCGATCTGGCCCCTGGGCAGGGGACTGGCTGGCTCAGGGAATGGGACACGGGGCCTGTCCCCTCCAGGGGGCGCCGGCTCCGATCTGGCCCCAGGGTGGGGAACTGGCTGGCTCAGTGGGTCGGGGAATGGGACACGGCCTGTCCCCTCCAGGGGGCGCTGGCTCCGATCTGGCCCCAGGGTGGGGAACTGGCTGGCTGAGGGGGTCAGGGAATGGGACACGGGGCCTGTCCCCTCCAGGGGGCGCCGGCTCCGATCTGGCCCCAGGGCAGGGGACTGGCTGGCTCAGTGGGTCAGGGAATGGGACACGGGGCCTGTCCCCTCCAGGGGGCGCCGGCTCCGATCTGGCCCCAGGGCAGGGGACTGGCTGGCTCAGTGGGTCAGGGAATGGGACACGGGGCCTGTCCCCTCCAGGGGGCGCCGGCTCCGATCTGGCCCCAGGGCAGGGGACTGGCTGGCTGAGGGGGTCAGGGAATGGGACACGGGGCCTGTCCCCTCTAGGGGGCGCCGGCTCCGATCTGGCCCCAGGGTGGGGAACTGGCTGGCTCAGGGGGGCAGGGAATGGGACACGGGGCCTGTCCCCTCCAGGGGGCGCCGGCTCCGATCTGGCCCCAGGGCAGGGGACTGGCTGGCTCAGTGGGTCAGGGAATGGGACACGGGGCCTGTCCCCTCCAGGGGGCGCCGGCTCCGATCTGGCCCCAGGGCAGGGGACTGGCTGGCTCAGTGGCTCCGGGAATGGGACACGGGGCCTGTCCCCTCCAGGGGGCGCCGGCTCCGATCTGGCCCCCGGGCAGGGGACTGGCTGGCTCAGTGGGTCAGGGAATGGGACATGGGGCCTGTCCCCTCCAGGGGGCGCCGGCTCCGATCTGGCCCCAGGGCAGGGGACTGGCTGGCTCAGTGGGTCAGGGAATGGGACATGGGGCCTGTCCCCTCCAGGGGGCGCCGGCTCCGATCTGGCCCCAGGGCAGGGGACTGGCTGGCTCAGTGGGTCAGGGAATGGGACACGGGGCCTGTCCCCTCCAGGGGGCGCCGGCTCTGATCTGGCCCCAGGGCAGGGGACTGGCTGGCTGAGGGGGTCAGGGAATGTGGCACAGGGTCGTTCCCCTCCAGGGGGCGCCGGCTCCGATCTGGCCCCCGGGCGGGGGACTGGCTGGCTCAGTGGGTTGGGGAATGGGACACGGGGCCTGTCCCCTCCAGGGGGTGCTGGCTCCGATCTGGCCCCAGGGCAGGGGAACTGGCTGGCTCAGTGGGTCAGGGAATGGGACACGGGGCCTGTCCCCTCCAGGGGGCGCCGGCTCCGATCTGGCCCCCGGGCAGGGGACTGGCTGGCTGAGGGGGTCAGGGAATGTGGCACAGGGTCGTTCCCCTCCAGGGGGCGCCGGCTCCGATCTGGCCCCCGGGCCGGGGACTGGCTGGCTCGGGGTCGGGCAGTGGCGCTCGGGGGTCCCCGGGAGCAGGGGGAGCTCACTGTCTCCGTGCCTGCCCCTCCGCCCCAGATGACCGGAAGCTGGTGTTCGTGCAGCAGGGCCCGCTGGTGCTGGTGTCGGTGTCGCGGACGCTGCAGTCGGAGCAGCAGCTGCGGCAGGAGCTGCTCTACGTCTATTACCAGATCCTCAGCATGCTGACCCAGGTGAGCATCACCCGCATCTTCGAGCGCAAGAAGAACTACGACCTGCGGCGCCTGCTGGCCGGCTCCGAGAAGATCCTCGACCGCCTGCTCAACCTGGTGGAGTCGGACCCCGGGTTCCTGCTGGGGGCCGTGCGCTGCCTCCCACTGGCCTCCTCCCTGCGGGACGCCCTGGGCACCCTGCTGCAGAAGGCCATCACCCCCAACCTGGTCTTCTCCATCCTGGTGGCCCGCAGCCAGCTGGTCACGGCGGTGCAGGAGCGGGCGGTGATCGAGGAGTGCCGGCTGGAGCCCACCGACCTCCACCTGCTGCTCAACCTGATCGGGGCCAGCTCAGCCTTCCAGGCCGGGGAGATCTGGACGCCCATCTGCCTGCCCCGCTTCAACCCCGACGGGTACTTCTACGCCTACATCTCCTACCTGGACGCCGAGTGCACCGTCTGCCTGGTGCTGCTCTCCACCGACAAGGAGTCCTTCTACGCCGTCTCGGACTGCAAGAAGCGGGTGGAGGAGGCCATGCGGACTCAGGGCTCGCTGCAGGCGCTCTCGGGCGGCCTGCCGAGCCCCTCCTACGGCGTGGGGCAGGTCGGGGTGCCCGACCTGCGGCACTTCCTCTACAAGCCGCTGGATATCCCGGAGAACTACCGCCAGCTGCCCCAGTTCACCAGGTACCGGGGCGCGGCAATGCTTGGCTCTGGCTGTGGCCGTTGGGGTTGGTGTGGGGGAGGCTGGGTCGTGTCGGTGGCCTTGAATTCTGACGCTAACGCTAAGCCGTGCTTAGTACCTGCAAGGTACTGGTGGTAGGGGGCACCGGGGAGCAGGGGGATCAGCTGGGGGCGCTCTCCCCTGGCAGTTAGTGCCGGGCGCTGTGCAGTGGGTAGCGGGGTGGAGGGTGCTCTCCCCTGGCAGTCAGGGCCGGGGCAGGTGTCAGTAGGGCTGTGCTCCGTTGGGGGGAGGCGTTCCGCAGCTGTGTGCTCCACCCCAGAGGCAGCTGCATTTCAGCTCCCTGCAGGTGCAGCCTGGAGAGCGCTTTGTGGTCACTGCAGCGGAGGGCGGCTGGGATGTGCCAGCCGGACAGACAGCCTCCCAGACAGACAGCTACCCTCCCTCTCCTCCTCCCCTCCCCCCCCGCGGCTCCGGGACGCGTTAAACCAACCTTATGCAATCCCGGCTTTAAATAGGTCATGCGCTGCCCCACAAGGCAGCGTGTGTGTGAGACTGGCTGCTTGTGGGGAGCACGGGGGCGGAGATGGCCTGGGGCATGCTGAGAATTCAGGGGCCTCGGCAGTGCCGTCACGTGGGGGAATGGTGGGGGTAGCTCAGTGCCAGGGGAGAGGCGCTCTGACATCATGAACCTCCCGGTGCCCCTGAAAAAGAGGCGGGTGACTCCATCAGTGTGTTATAAATGGGGAAACCGAGGCATGTTCTTACGTGCTGGAACGGCAGGGATAGAACCCAGGAGTCCTGGCTCCCAGCCCCCTCTGCTCCAGCCCCTCTGCTCTACACTACTAGACTCCTTTGCTGGGGGGTGGGGGGGGATTGCAGCTGAGAGCTCGTGCCAGGGTGGGAAGGGTCAGCGTAGGGCAGTTAACGAACCGCTTTACCCCACACAACTGTTCTTCCTGTCAGCTGGAATCGGGGGTCTCTGAACTTCTTGTTCACAGCTTGAAACAGAAGTGATGGGCTCACGATACACCACGTTAGTCAGTCACACGGGCAAGTGTTTCTTCCCCACAGCAGAATGGGGGGGCCGCCTGTCCGGGTAGCTCCTCCCCATCCAGAATGGGGATCCACCTGTCCCGGTACTTCCACTCTGTCCCAGATGAGAACAATGGGCTCGTCTACCCTGATCTGAGGGGACCGGATAGCCGTACACCAAATACTGCAATAGGATCGGGTTCGCTCGTCCTCCCTGCCTTGCAGTACCAGAACAAATGCCTGTCACGTGAACCACACAGGGGTCAAAGCCAGATGTAGACTTCTACAGGACCCTTGTGTTAACTGGTGGAACTCCCTGCCACATGATACTGGGGCTAACAGCCCTGCAGGCCCCAGGGGTATCTGGAAGATCTCAAACCAAAGGCAGGGTTTGGCAGGGCAGGCTCAACCCCGGAGGGAGCTGGATTTCGGCAGTGAGCAAGCACTAATCATTGGGGGCTGGGAAGCAGTTTCCTCTGGGCTTCCTCTGCTAGCCAAGATGCCGCGCTAGGTGGGCTCACGCTCCAGCTGTTCCTAGGTTTCCTTCTAGTTCAGCATTCTCCTGGTTCTGCGGGGTGCATGGCCGAGACACTGGTAGCAGCAGTGGCAGGGAGGGGGTGGTGCCTGGTCTCTGTGTCTAATCCCCCCCCGCCTCTGGCGTCTCTCGCCCCCGCAGCCCAGAGCTGGAGGGGCCGTATTGCAGTGAGGAGGAGCAACACCGGCTCTTTGACCTCTACCATTACCTGCACAGCCGCATCCACAGCACCTCTCGTCCCCTGCGCCTCATCTACCATGTGGCCGAGAAGGAGACGCTACTCGCCTGGGTAAGGCAGGGCACAGATCAAGGCATCTAGGGGGGCAGGGTCATGGGGCCTCATCTCCCCAGAGGAGCAGCAGGGCCCCTCTTCCTCCCCAAGAGAGGCTGGATGACCCCCTACTGCTCACTCACGGCAATTGGCTCAGGCTCTCTGCAAACTCAGGCAGTGTTGCTGCCTTTGTGACCCCTGGTTTATGATTTCAAGATTAGACGGGCGAGATGCTTACTCTATTCGTAACAGAAAGCGGAGCTGCTGCTATGATCACATGACCCTTAGGCATGAGCCTAGATTGCCTGGGCCCTCACCTGGCGTTGGCTCGGGGCTTGGGAGAGACCACTTCCTGTCTCAGTAATAGTCTAGCGTGAAGAGGGTGGGACTTCCTGCTCTGTCCTTTCTATCTTGCACTGGGCTCATTCCTGCTCCCCTAGCAGGAAGCACAGTGGTGCCTGACGTGGGAAGTGCTCACCAAGCCCTGACCAGTCCCGCTTGGATAGCTGGGGAGATGCTTCAGGCTGTTCGTTCCCAGATTTCCAGTGTCAAAGCCCCACATGCTGCAGAGTTCCCAGACTATTGAGGGATGTGACTGGGATATGCACCTTGATCGACAGTGATGTGCTTGGGTTTCAACCAACACCAGTAGGTTTCAGAGTGAACACGTGTCCCATTGGAACAGATAGCTCATGCTGCTTCTGACTGTCATGCTGACAGCTCCATATGGGTTTAAAGCTTGTGCTGCCTCCCTCAGGGCTAGTGACGAGAAGAAGCTTGGGGAGCGGGTTTGGAGAGGGAGGACAAGAGACAAGACAGAGCCGGGTATTGGGGAGACGATGGGTTGACCTTTCCCTTTTCCACGTTCTCCTTCTCAGGTCACCAGTAAGTTCGAGCTGTACACCTGCTTCAGCCCCCTGGTAACCAAGGCCGGCGCCATCAATGTCCTCACCAAGCTGTTGCGCTGGATCAAGAAGGAGGAGGACCGGCTCTTCATTCGCTACCCCCCAAAGTACTCTACCACACCCAACCCCGGGAAGGGCGCCAAGGGGGGCCGGCCCGATGGCGCTGAGAATGGATTTTTTGCTGGCCTCTAAGCCTGGGCCTGCTTCACCCAAGGCCCCTGTATTTCACTGGTGATTGGCTAACTTGGGGGGGAAATTCCTTCTTCTCTTTGAAGGGGAGGTCAGGGAAACCCCGCCCCCCCCAGAGAAACCACACTCTCTAGGAGCTGCTCAGGCTTGGCCGGCTCCTTCCAGGGTGGTCGCGATGCTTGGTTATCTGCCCGTCTTATTTATTGGCCTACTCGCGTCTCCAACCCTCTGTTGGGGAAGCCGGAGTGGGGGTTATTGCTTCACTTTGGGCCTCCAAGGGCGCGGAGGGGGGTGGCCAGCTTACACTTTGCCTCGCGTAGGCCTGTGCTGAAGGACTCCACCTGCACGGTGGAGCTGGGGTTGGGTGCGGCTTGATCCGTCTCCTTGACGGAAGCTGTTCTCAGTTCCTACCCCTGGAGCCTCTGCTCTCCGCCTCCTGGTGTGGATCGGCCGCAGGCCCCTATGAAATGGGCTGTGATTGTGTTTCTCTTTCCTTTGGATGAATTGTGGCTAATTGCACCCCTTGGCATCAGAGCCCGACCTGCTTTGAAACCATTTTTCAACATCCTCTGCTCTTTAAAATCCTGGGCCTGGAATGAACTTAGATTTCTCGCAGGCGCCTGGAGGCTGGCGGCTCATGTTTGCCAATAGATTTAACTAAGTGCTGTGTCTGGAAACATAGCTGTATGTGCGGCGGGAAGGAGATTTCTCCCTCGTCCCCCCATGCACATGCTCCTCTCGATGCTATAAATTGCCAGTGGGTGTTGGAGATGCCCGCTGTGTTGTGTTCTCCCTTCCTGGGCTGGTCGTGTTCGTTAACGCCTGCACCAATGCACTCTCTCCTGCCTGTATTAATTTAATGTTCCCTTTGGAAAAGGCAGATCCTTTCACAGGAAGAGTTGAAATGCTCTTTGAAAGCAACGAACTGCTTCCCTCCTTTGCCGGTGACGTCTTTGCCCTGCGCTACGTTAACTGGGCGGCCACGTCACTCTTTTCAGTCTCCTTGTCCATCCTGGTTGCTACAAGGAAGGGCTGGTTGCTCCCCTGTGGCCTTAGACCTATCGATCTGCAGTGGGATTGACCCAGAATCCCCTGGGTCTGTTTCTCACAGGAAGATCATCCCATGCCTCTGGAGAGCCAGCCCCTGCCTGTGTCTCCTTTTAACTTGCGTTTAGCTGCTCCAGTGAGACCGGGCGGGGTTGGGGAAGCAGAAACAGTTTTCACATGCATGACACGCTGTGCCTAGAACCATCTTGGGTGGCTGTCAAATGAGGTCTTTACCTGGCTGGCGTGTTCAACTGAGAATCAAAGTCTTATTAAAAAGTTGTTTTGATGAGGGTACATCTGTCTCGCTCGCTGGCCAGCACAGAGGATCTTGCCAAGGGAAGGGGGAATTGGGGCTTTCTAAATACTAGCTGTTGCCTTGGCCCCAGTGAACTTACGTCAGTTGGATGCGGGGGGACTTTAACTCTCTCATCTCTGAAATGTCAGGACACACACAACACTTCCCCAAGTGTTGTCACGCTAACCCTCTGCCTGAGGTTGGCATTTTCCATCCCTGCAGCATTCTCCTCTTTGGCAGGGGCAAGCAAGGAAAGACGGGATCCCAAATTCACTTGGCCCATTTTTGTCCTCCAGAAACCCAGTCTCTTCCTGCTGTGTGTTCCACTCAATCAGCAGGTACTCAGCACATCTAACTCTGCCTGGTGGGTTTTTTTACCTCAAATCTAAGTATTATGCCAACTGTGGGCTGTGTTCCTCGGTGCTGGCAACACCACCATGCTCCACCCCAGAAGCAACCGCAGTTCAGCGCCCGCTGCAGTAATTTGGGCTCGTTCAGCAGGAACAGAGCTATACAAAGTGGAGATGGATCTGCTGCTAGTATGTTCCACCAGTGAACTATATCTTCTGGGCTAAGCCTCCATTGTTTTGAGTACAGCTGCAGGGATGTGATTTTTAAGACAGCAGAGCTCCTGCCAAGCAGTTCCTAGCACATGGTCACTCCGTATCTCATAAGGAGCGTGTGAAAGGCAGCAAGGTCAGCTGCTCTTCAAGGGGGAAGGGGAGCAGCGAGGCAGGGTAGAAAAGTTATTACTGAGTGCTATTCACACCTGGGGTTTTTTCGGGGTTTGGCTGCCTGGACCGCAGGCTGTGAATTGACGGCAGTGCTTCAAGTCTGCGAGTGGTGATGTGGTGCAGAGAGCTGGTGGACAGAAATAAAGCTACCCGCTGCACTTGCTTCACTCCTAGCCCTAGCAGTTAACCCTGCTGCTCCACCTCTGCAAATAGAAGCATGGGAACAGCCAGAGCCCAAAATACCGAGGCGAGCCGTTCTTTTAAGATGCAGCCAGCGCCTGCACCCTGCCGCAAGCGAGGTATGTGGGCTCTGCAGTGGGAGCAGAGCCGGCGGCCGGGAGGCAGCTCTGCTCAGAGAGGTCTGGTCCAGCACTTGCCCCAAGTCTCCCTGCACCTCGAGTCCACCCGCACAGGTTGTGGGGCTGGAATAAACAATGCCCGGCTGCCTGGAGCTCCGTCTCCTATTCTTGTCTGGCCATGAAGGTACAGGAGCGTGCTAGGCCCTAGTCCAGACGCTGCCGGCCCTCACTCGTCACCGGCCAAGCGTTAGACTTCTCCACCCCCTGCCATCTACCCAAGCCCAATGCCTCCCCTCTGCCATGTCCCTTCTTCCATTCCCATGGGGGGAGCCCCCCCTGGGTGCTAAGGACAGAAACATCTGCCTGGGGTCCTGCCTCCACGGTGGAGCTCAGGGACCTCTGAAGATGCCCCCGCCCAAACTGAGAGGAGAGAATGGATGAAATCCAGTCCCCCCAAATGATGATCAAGGAGGGACAGGATGAGCTTAGTCTGTGGTGCTGGGACAAGGGAGGAGCAGCCCTGGATCCCATGCGCCGGGGTTGCTGTACACAACTCCCTGCCCATACCCACTAGACCCCCCACTCCCCTCCCACAACCAGGGAGAGAACCCAGGAGTCCTGACTTGCAGCTCCCCTGGCTCTAACCCACTAGACCTCACTCCCTTCCCAGAGCTGGGGTGAGAACCCAGGAGTCCTGGCTCCCAGCCACCCCCTGCTCTAACCTCTTGGACCCCACTCCCCTCCCTCAGCCAGGGAGAGAACCCAGGAGTCCTGGCTCCCAGCCACCCCCTGCTCTAACCCCTTGGACCCCACTCCCCTCCCTCAGCCAGGGAGAGAACCCAGGAGTCCTGGCTCCCAGCCCTGCTTTAACCCACTATACGCCACTTCCTGCCCAGAGCTGAGGAGAGGAACCCAGGAGTCCTGGCTCCGAGCCCCCCCTGCTCTAATCCACCAGACCCCACTTCCTGCCCAGAGCTGAGGAGAGGAACCCAGGAGTCCTGGCTCCCAGCCCCCCCTGCTCTAATCCACCAGACCCCACTTCCTGCCCAGAGCTGAGGAGAGGAACCCAGGAGTCCTAGTTCCCAGCCCTGTCTCCTCCCCTCCCCCTCCCAGTGAGGGTTAGCCCCTCCCCCTTTCTCCAGGGGGAGGGGGCGTGGCCCAGGCAGGTGGTAAACACAGCGCACGAGCCCGGCTAAGGGGGGGCAGGGGGCGGGCCCGCAGCAACCGTTGGAAAACGGCGGGAAAAGAAAGCGCGGGAGGGGCGGAGACGTTTCAAGGCTCCCCCTTCCCTCCTGGGGGGTGAATAGGCGTCTGTGTTAAGGCCCCCCCTCCCCACACCTCTCTGGGCACATAGGGCCATGGAGGGGAGTAATCAGGGTGAGGGGAAGATGGGGCAGAGGGGGAATGGCCCCCATGGGGTGGATAAATCATGGCAATCCCACCATGCCCTTCTTTCTCACGCCACCAGCGGTGATCCCACAATGCCCTCGCTCACACCGAGCCGGGGGGGGTCCCACAATCCCTTTGTCCCTCACCTCAAGCAGGGGTGATCCCACAACTCCCCGCTCCCTCACGCCACCAGTGGAGTGATCCCACAGTGCCCTGCTGCTCGCTCACGCCAAGCAGGGGGGAATCCCATAATGCCCTGCTCACTCACGCCAAGGGGGGGCGATCCCACAGTGCCCTGCTCGCTTACGCCAAGGGGAGGGAAATCCCACAATCCCCTGCTCGCTCATGCCATGGGGGTGGCGATCCCACAGTGCCCTGCTCGCTCACGCCAAGGAGGGGGAATCCCACAGTGCCCTGCTGCTCACTCACGCCAAGGGGAAGGGATCCCACAGCGCCCTGCTCGCTCACATCAAGGGCGGGGGAATCCCACAGTGCCCTGCTCGCTCACGCCAAGGGGGGGGGAATCCCACAGTGCCCTGCTCGCTCACGCCAAGGGGGGGCGATCCTACAATGCCCTGCTTATTCACGCCAAGGTGGGGGGTGATCCCACAGTGCCCTGCTCACTCACGCCAAGGGTGGGACGATCTCAGTGCCTCACACCATGGGGCAACGATGCCACAGTATCCTTGTTGCTCACGCCATGGGGCGGCAATCCCACAATGCCTTCTCCCTCTCTTCATGGCAATCCCATAATGCCCTTCTCCCTCGTGCCGTGGGCCGGATAAATCCGTGTCAACCCCACAGTGCCCTTCTCCTGCATGCCGTGGGGTGGATAAATCCCCCTCGAAAGCCCAGTTACCAGCTTGAGCTGAATTTTCTGTACAACAAAGCGATTCCCGTGTTTGGTTTTTTCCTCTTCCCAGTTCCCAGGGACTTTGCACCCAAGGCAGAGGAGCTGCTATTGCTGGTGAAACAACTGCAGGATGGTATTGTGGAGCTGGGTCTGGTGTTTAGAGCAGGGGGGGCTGGGAGCCAGGACTCCTGGGTTCTATCCCTGGCGGGGGCGGGGGAAGTGGGATCTAGTTGTCAGAACTGGAGTCTGTGAAAGGAGGCTCTTGTGTCCTTTTCCAGGCTCTACCAGTGACTCGCTGTGTCACTTATCCGTGCCTCAGTTTCCCCTCCCCGGGTTAAGTGAAGGCAGGAATTACCCCTCTCCCCCTAGGGTGAAGGATGCGTGTTAGGAACACAACCCGGCCTATCCTTCTTCCCTCTGCAGCAGGGACCCTGGAGCCCCGAATGGACGACCTGGTAGGAAGGATCAGCCGACTGCAGCGAGGTGAGGGGAGGGGAAGGCAGGGGGGTCGTCCCCTCCCGTTACGGAGCACACTGGGCTGCAGCCCACTCCCCCAGCACCCCTTACTGCCGTGCCTCCCTGCTCCTGGGCCCCCCAATCTCAGCCCCTCTCTGCCTGCCTGCAGGGGCTAGATTCTGCTCTTACGGAGAGCCCATTTCATGGGGACACACTGTACCCCCAGAGCCGGGGGATGCTCCGAGCCCAGGAGCTGAGGCCATTCTCCGGTTTAGCTTCCACGGCTTTGAAAGCAGCGTGTGAACGAGCCCATGGACTTCAGAGCAGGGCCTCTGGATTTCACCCAGTGGGGCTGAAATCGGACTCAGGCCCTTGGCAACGTACAGATCTATATAATCCATCCAGCCCCATGTGCACCTGTCTTTCTATAGCGCTCTAAACCCCTACTGACCCCCCCCTTCCATCCAACCCCATACACACACCCCACTATCCATCCCCATGCTGCCCCTTCCCTCCATCCAATCCCCCCACACCCCACTATCCATCCCAATGCTGACCCTTCCCTCCATCCAATCCCCCCACACCCCACTATCCATCCCCATAGTGTCCCTTCCCTCCATCCAACCCCCCACTATTCAACCCCAAACTGTCCCTTCCCTCCATCCAACCCCCCACTATTCAACCCCATACTGTCCCTTCCCTCCATCCAACCCCCCACTATTCAACCCCATACTGTCCCTTCCCTCCATCCAACCCCCCACTATCCATCCCCGTACTGACCCTTCCCTCCATCCAACCCCCCACTATTCAACCCCGTACTGACCCTTCCCTCCATCCAACCCCCCACTATCCAACCCCATACTGACCCTTCCCTCCGTCCAACCCCTCACTATTCAACCCCATACTGTCCCTTCCCTCCATCCAACCCCCCACTATTCAACCCCGTACTGACCCTTCCCTCCATCCAACCCCCCACTATCCAACCCCGTACTGTCCCTTCCCTCCATCCAACCCCCCACTATCCAACCCCGTACTGACCCTTCCCTCCATCCAACCCCCCACTATCCAACCCCATACTGACCCTTCCCTCCATCCAACCCCCCACTATCCATCCCCATACTGTCCCTTCCCTCCATCCAACCCCCCACTATCCAACCCCATACTGACCCTTCCCTCCATCCAACCCCCCACTATTCAACCCCATGCTGACCCTTCCCTCCATCCAACCCCCCACTATCCAACCCCGTACTGTCCCTTCCCTCCATCCAACCCCCCACTATTCAACCCCATACTGACCCTTCCCTCCATCCAACCCCCCACTATCCAACCCCGTACTGTCCCTTCCCTCCATCCAACCCCCCACTATCCAACCCCTTACTGACCCTTCCCTCCATCCAACCCCCCACTATCCAACCCCGTACTGACCCTTCCCTCCATCCAACCCCCCACTATCCAACCCCGTACTGACCCTTCCCTCCATCCAACCCCCCACTATCCAACCCCGTACTGACCCTTCCCTCCATCCAACCCCCCACTATCCAACCCCTTACTGTCCCTTCCCTCCATCCAACCCCCCACTATTCAACCCCATACTGACCCTTCCCTCCATCCAACCCCCCACTATCCAACCCCGTACTGTCCCTTCCCTCCATCCAACCCCCCACTATCCAACCCCTTACTGACCCTTCCCTCCATCCAACCCCCCACTATTCAACCCCATACTGACCCTTCCCTCCATCCAACCCCCCACTATCCAACCCCATACTGTCCCTTCCCTCCATCCAACCCCCCACTATCCAACCCCGTACTGACCCTTCCCTCCATCCAACCCCCCACTATCCAACCCCATACTGTCCCTTCCCTCCATCCAACCCCCCACTATCCATCCCCATACTGTCCCTTCCCTCCATCCAATCCCCCCACTATCCAACCCCATACTGACCCTTCCCTCCATCCAACCCCCCACTATCCAACCCCATACTGACCCTTCCCTCCATCCAACCCCCCACTATCCAACCCCGTACTGTCCCTTCCCTCCATCCAACCCCCCACTATCCAACCCCGTACTGACCCTTCCCTCCATCCAACCCCCCACTATCCAACCCCGTACTGACCCTTCCCTCCATCCAACCCCCCACTATCCAACCCCGTACTGACCCTTCCCTCCATCCAACCCCCCACTATCCAACCCCAAACTGTCCCTTCCCTCCATCCAACCCCCCACTATCCAACCCCGTACTGTCCCTTCCCTCCATCCAACCCCCCACTATTCAACCCCGTACTGACCCTTCCCTCCATCCAACCCCCCACTATCCATCCCCTTACTGACCCTTCCCTCCATCCAACCCCCCACTATCCATCCCCTTACTGACCCTTCCCTCCATCCAACCCCCCACTATCCAACCCCGTACTGTCCCTTCCCTCCATCCAACCCCCCACTATCCAACCCCGTACTGACCCTTCCCTCCATCCAACCCCCCACTATCCAACCCCGTACTGACCCTTCCCTCCATCCAACCCCCCACTATCCAACCCCGTACTGTCCCTTCCCTCCATCCAACCCCCCACTATCCAACCCCGTACTGTCCCTTCCCTCCATCCAACCCCCCACTATCCAACCCCGTACTGACCCTTCCCTCCACCCACCCATCCCCATACACACCTCTCCATCCATCCCACCTCATGACACACACCACTGCTCCAGCCCCTTAGACACTGCTCTCTCTCTCTCTCCCCACACCCTGACCCCTAACCCGTTTGGTCTCTCCATAGCTAAGCAGGCTCTGAGCCGGGAGCTGCATGATGGGAAGACACGCAGCGAGGAACTGCAGGCAGAGCTGGAGGAGTGTAAGTCACCCCCCGTCCAGCACCGCTCCCTGCGGCTCACGTTGTGCCTCTGGTCTTTGGCCCAGATTCTCAAAGGTGCCTAACTCCCCTAGGCACCTAATCCCTTTAAGGACTTGGGCCATGGCATCTTCTGAGCTCTCTGGCAGCAGGCCCCTTTGCACCGTGGGCTTCTTCACTACCCAGGTGCATGCTGTGGGGGGCTGGACCCACCCCCTAGCGCCGGTGAGACACATCCCCGAACCCAGGGGACATGGGCCCCCAGCCTGGTTGTTTCCCCCTCCGCACTCTCTTGCAGTGAACGAGGAGAAGTCGAACCTGGAGGAAATCTGCGGCCAGAAGCAAGGTGAGAGCAGGGCAGGCCTTTAGCTAACTCGGCTGAGTGGCACACGGACACTCCTGGACAGCCGGGATAAAGGCACTGACCGCTTTGGTCCCGCACGTTGAGATCCATTGATGCGAAGGACTCGAGAAGAGACGGGCGTTACCATTACCAGCGGGTCACACAGGCTGGAGCCTGCATACAGCGCGGGATCCAGTGTGCCCCCAAACGCCCTGTGGGGCCCCCTGCCAGTGCCCGCTGTTTCAGACTTCCTGCCTCTCTGCTCATTCTCTCCCCTGCCAGGGGTGCTGTGTGCCCCCAGGGGCGTTGTGTGTCCCCTTTGTCCCCTCCCTCACACCAGGGTCCCCCGATTCCCCCCCATCCCAGGCCCTCTGGTGCCCCCATTCCCCCTCCCTCACACCAGGGTCCTCCGATTCCTCCCCCATCCCTGGGCCTCTGTGTGCCCCCCATTCTCCCTCCCTCACACTAGGGTCCCCCAATTTCCCCCCATCCCAGGCCCTCTGTGTGCCCCCCATTCCCCCTCCCTCACACCAGGGTCCCCCATATCTCCTCCCATCCCAGGCCCTCTGTGTGCCCCCCATTCCCCCTCCCTCACCCCAGGGTCCCCCATATCTCCTCCCATCCCAGGCCCTCTGTGTGCCCCCCATTCCCCCTCCCTCACCCCAGGGTCCCCCATATCTCCTCCCATCCCAGGGCCTCTGTGGACCCCCCATTCCCCATCCTCTCATACCAGGATCCCCCAGCCTCCCCCCGCCAGGGGCTCTGTGTGCCTCCCCAGGTGAGTGGGAGCTGCCCAAGGGCAGGCCGGAGCGAGCACCCCACGGGGAGTGGGTGGCCCCAGCAGGGATCAGCGCGCGGTGTCTCTGTGGGAGCCGTGTCCCCAGCACTAACACGCGTGTCCCTTCCAGAGGTCCTGCGGACCCTGCAGCTCCGCTGCCATGAGACAGAGGCCGAGGCCCAGCGGTGAGAGGGGCACAGGGCAGGGTTGGGGCAGGAGGGAGGGATGGACAGATGGAGGGGTGTGTATGGGGATCTAGACAGCCTGAGAGACACAGAGAACCATACAGAGAGAGAAGGACTACTCGGTTCTGTCGCCAACTCTGGGAGGGGAGTGGGGTCTAGTAGTTAGAGCGGGGGAGGAGGGGGCTGGGAGCCAGGACGCCTGGGTTCTATTCATGTCATGGCCCGATACTGGGCCAGGTGCTTCCGCTTCTCTGCCCACGTGCGGGGGTTGGGTAGATTCCCCTGGGGAAGATGTCTTGGGATCCCCCGTGGGCGAAGAGCCTCGTCTGGGAGTCAGGCCGCCCGGGCTCACCAGGCTGGGCCGCTCTCGTTCGCCCCATGCAGGCAGCAGACGCTGTCCCGGGAGCGGAAGCAGAGCATCGAGGAGCTGACGGCGCAGATCCAGGAGGAGAAGCTGAAGCAGAGGAAACAGAGGTACCTCCCGCCCCCTGCAGCGGACTGAACCCGGGACCCCCAGCTCTGTACGCGGGAGTCGCTACTGCTCCAGCACCCCCCCGCGCCCTGGACATGGGCATGTGTCATACACAGCTCCCATCAGGCAGCTCCGAGAGAGGCCAGGGCTGCACACCCCAGTTTGTCCACTCGCCACCCGGCCTAGGTGTGCAATGGTGGCGTCCCGCCAGACTAGCTCCCTCCTGCAGCCCGCGCATCTGCCTCGGGTGCCACTCCCTGGGCGTGTCCCTCTTCTGTCCAGGAAAGGAACGAGGAATAATTAACCAGCTGCCAGGCCCATAGTGCAGGGGTGACAGGGCTCGGCCTAGTCAGTCCCGGCTTTGCCACAGGCCCTCGCTTGCCAGAGGGAATAGAGTCACCCTGGGGGGTGAAGTCAGCCCTTAGCGTCTCTCTCACACACGGGTGCACAAGCACACCCACACACACACCGAGCAGGGCTCATCCCCTGCAACTGGGGACGGCAGTGACACACACACAGACACAGAGCACACGGCTCCCTCCAGCAGGGACACACACACACACATACACACACCCCCCGAGCAGGGCTCATCCCCTGCAACTGGGGACGGCAGTGACACACACACAGACACAGAGCACACGGCTCCCTCCAGCAGGGACACACACACACACATACACACACACACCGAGCAGGGCTCATCCCCTGCAACTGGGGACGGCAGTGACACACACACAGACACAGAGCACACGGCTCCCTCCAGCAGGGACACACACACACACATACACACACACCCCGAGCAGGGCTCATCCCCTGCAACTGGGAACGGCAGTGACACACACACAGACACAGAGCACACGGCTCCCTCCAGCAGGGACACACACACACACATACACACACACACCGAGCAGGGCTCATCCCCTGCAACTGGGGACGGCAGTGACACACACAC
This sequence comes from Chelydra serpentina, assembly GCA_037349315.1. Classification (NCBI taxonomy): domain Eukaryota; kingdom Metazoa; phylum Chordata; order Testudines; family Chelydridae; genus Chelydra; species Chelydra serpentina. The sequence goes on from JBAIAC010000688.1 coordinate 48,347, forward strand.
AGACACAGAGCACACGGCTCCCTCCAGCAGGGACACACACACACACATACACACACACCCCGAGCAGGGCTCATCCCCTGCAACTGGGAACGGCAGTGACACACACACAGACACAGAGCACATGGCTCCCTCCAGCAGGGACACACACACACACACACACACACACACCGAGCAGGGCTCATCCCCTGCAACTGGGGACGGCAGTGACACACACACAGACACAGAGCACACGGCTCCCTCCAGCAGGGACACACACACACACATACACACACACCCCGAGCAGGGCTCATCCCCTGCAACTGGGGACGGCAGTGACACACACACAGACACAGAGCACACGGCTCCCTCCAGCAGGGACACACACACACACACACATACACACACACACCGAGCAGGGCTCATCCCCTGCAACTGGGGACGGCAGTGACACACACACAGACACAGAGCACACGGCTCCCTCCAGCAGGGACACACACACACACACACATACACACACACCCCGAGCAGGGCTCATCCCCTGCAACTGGGGACGGCAGTGACACACACACAGACACAGAGCACACGGCTCCCTCCAGCAGGGACACACACACACACACACACACACACCGAGCAGGGCTCATCCCCTGCAACTGGGGACGGCAGTGACACACACACAGACACAGAGCACACGGCTCCCTCCAGCAGGGACACACACTCACACACACACACACACACACACACACACACACACACACACACACACCGAGCAGGGCTCATCCCCTGCAACTGGGGACAGCAGTGACACACACACAGACACAGAGCACAGGGCTCCCTCCAGCAGGGACACACACACACCCACACACACACCCACACACACACCCACACACACACCCACACACACACACACACACACACACACACACACACCGAGCAGGGCTCATCCCCTGCAACTGGGGACAGCAGTGACACACACACAGACACAGAGCACAGGGCTCCCTCCAGCAGGGACACACACACACACACACACACACACACCGAGTAGGATTCATCCCCTGCAACTGGGGACAGCAGTGACACACACACACAGAGCACATGGCTCCCTCCAGCAGGCACACACACACACACACACACACACACACACACACACACACAGCAGGGATCATCTCCTCCAGCAGGGGGCGACAGGAACATACAGGTACTGCACTGTATGTAACACACTCCCTGTGTGTGTTCCTGCTGCCCCCTGCTGGAGGGGATGAGCCCTGCTGTGTGTGTGTGTGTGTTTCTGTTGTGCGCAGAACTCCCTGCACCCCAGCCGCCCTCTCTGCCCCATGGCAGCCCCTCAGCCCCTGTTGTTTCCAGGCTGGAATTTGAGCAGCAGCTGGACGAGCTGATGGAGAAGCACAAGACCCTCCAGGAGTGCCACGTAAGAGCCGTTGGGGTCCCCTGTGCTGTTCCTGGGCCGCGGGGGGTGGTTGTGGGGGTGGGGTCCAAGGGAACACCCCCTAGGATCAGATTGTGGGACACAACCCTACTGGGGGACATGGGCATGTGTGGGAGGGAGTCTGACTGGGAGCCAGGATTCCTGGGTTCTCTACCTGGCTTTGAGGGGGGGCTGGGAGCCAGGACTCCTGAGTTCTTGCCCCGGCTCTGGGAGGGGAGTGGGGTCTAGGGGAGGGGCTGGGAGCCAGGACAGGGGTTGAGGACACTCAATGCTAGCAGAAGCCAAGGATGTCCACGGTGTTGGCTGTGGCAGCATTAGGGGAAGGGACCTCATATAAGGCCTACGGGGGCAGGGGAACTACTCTTTAGCTGGTACAAACTGCGTCTCCCCTCGGAGACCAGGCTTCAGTCTGGGACGAGACCCGTCTACGGGTGGTTAGTGTGAGGGAAGCCCGTGGATGCCCCCCCCAGACGCTTCCTCCTCCCCATGGCAGCGTGCTCTGTGGTGAATTCCCTCCCCCTCCTCCTAGAGCACGGAGAAGCTGGCTGCCGAGATCCGCAGCATGACCGAGAGCAAGGAACGTTTGCTGAGCGAAGGTGATGAATCTCTCTGGGCCTCAGTTCCCAGCTGTAAAATGGGCAGAATAATCCTCCCTTGGGTCTGCCTTGTTTATTTGGACGCTTGGGGGCAGGGACCATCTCTCGGTCAGGGTCTGTGCAGCACTCGGCACGACGGGGGGCCCTGATCTCGGTCGGGGTCTGGGCAGCACTCGGCACGACGGGGGGCCCTGATCTCGGTCGGGGTCTGGGCAGCACTCGGCACGACGGGGGGCCCTGATCTCGGTCGGGGTCTGGGCAGCACTCGGCACGACAGGGGGCCCCTGATCTCGGTCGGGGTCTGGTCAGCACCCGGCACGACGGGGGGCCCTGATCTCGGTCGGGGTCTGGGCAGCGCCCGGCACGACGGGGGGCCCCTGATCTCGGTCGGGGTCTGGTCAGCACCCGGCACGACGGGGGGCCCCTGATCTCGGTCGGGGTCTGGGCAGCACTCGGCACGACGGGGGGCCCTGATCTCGGTCGGGGTCTGGTCAGCACTCGGCACGACGGGGGGCCCTGATCTCGGTCGGGGTCTGGGCAGCGCCCGGCACGACGGGGGGCCCCTGATCTCGGTCGGGGTCTGGGCAGCACCCGGTACGACGGGGCCCCGATCTTGGTCTCTGCAGACATGTCTCAGTCCAGGAGCTGGGCCCCTCACTGAGATCCCAGCACCCGAGTTACGCTGCCCCGTGACGCTGTTTCTGTCATTTGCCCTAGACGAGCTGATCCAAGACAACCTAGCCCAGGTCGAGAAGCAGCTGGACGCCCTGCCCTGGGCAGAAGCAGCTCCCAGCCAGGAGAGGATGTTCCTGAAGAGCCAGGAGGCCAGCACTGCCCTGTGAGTGCCCAGTGCCATCAGCCCTGTGCCAGCCAGCAGTACCGCATCCATACACCGCGAGCAGAACTTCTGGGTCCTATCCCACTGGGACGGGAGTGGGGTCTAGTGGTTAGAGCTGGGGGACAGGGAGACAGGATTCCCAGCTTCTATCCCTGCCTTGAGGAGTGAGGGCACCTTAGGTGGTGCCATGAAACCATCCATCTAGGCTAGTGTGGAGAGTGCCTTGGGACAGCGCTGGCAGAGGTCTGCTAGGGAGAGGCATTTGGCAAGGGGAGGCAGAGGGTCATTCCCAGCACAGCCTACCCTGCCTGGGGATGATTGCTGTCCATCACCGCGGTGTCTGGGCTGTTCACTGCCACTGTTCACTGTTGTCCCCAGGCAGCTGTTCCAACAGGAAAACAAGAGAGCGACCGAGTATCTGGAGGCAGCTTCGTGCCGCCACTCAGAACTGCAGCAGAAGTTGAAGAGGTGAGTGCAGGGTGGGCTGGGAGCCAGGACTCCTGGGTTCAATCCTGGCGTTGGGAGGGAGTGGGGTCTAGTGGTTAGAGCAGGGTGAGGCTGGGAGCCAGGACTCCTGGGTTCAATCCTGGCGTTGGGAGGGGGGTGGGGTCTAGTGGTTAGAGCAGGGGGGGCTGGGAGCCAGGACTCCTGGGTTCAATCCTGGCGTGGGGAGGGGGGTGGGGTCTAGTGGTTAGAGCAGGGTGAGGCTGGGAGCCAGGACTCCTGGGTTCAATCCTGGCGTTGGGAGGGGGGTGGGGTCTAGTGGTTAGAGCAGGGGGGGCTGGGAGCCAGGACTCCTGGGTTCAATCCTGGCATGGGGAGGGGGGTGGGGTCTAGTGGTTAGAGCAGGGGGGGCTGGGAGCCAGGACTCCTGGGTTCTCTCCCAGGTTCCGTGAACTTGGCGCTGCGGTTGCTGCTTTGCTGTGCCATAGTCAGTCCAAGGCCCTGACCGGTTTGTCCAGGAAACTCCCCTGGCACTTATGGGGCCCTCTTTGCCTGGCCCAGTCCCCACTGGGTCGAGCCCATTCCACCTCCCCCGTGTCTCCAGTGGCTTACGGGATTCCTCCCTGTCCTGATTGCTCTGCTCCGCTGGGCAGCGGCTGTGTGCCCCTCCAGAGGCGGCTGCATTTCTCTGCTGGGAGGAAGGACCCTTCCTCTCTGCGAACGGCTCGGCTGCCCTGGTGACGGGCCCGGCCCGGCGCTCCCGGGGTTTGATTCTACCCGTTATTTCTGGTCTCTTTCAGTCTGACGGCCGAGCTGGAAGCCCAGGAGGTGAGGACGGTAGCGACAAAGGGGAATCTCTGGTAGGGCTCAGCGAAAAGGGGCAGAGCTCGGCTTAGCTTGTCCACCGGAGTCTGTGGTGCTGGACCCCGGGGACCGGGACATTGCCACATGGACAGAATAGACCACCTGATATGCAGAGAGAGGGGTGTACGGGAAGCACGCATGGATGGAGGGGCTGTGTGGGGATGGATGGAGGGAGGGCTGCCTGCACGTGTGCGAGGCCTGGCTTGCTGGAGGTGTGCGAGGGCTGGCTGGAGGTGTGCAAGGACTGGCTGGCGGGCAGGAGGTGTGCGACGACTGGCAGGAGGTGTGCAAGGACTAGCTGGCTGGCTGGAGGTGTATGAGGCCTAGCTGGCTGACTGAAGGTGTGCGAGGCCTGGCTGGAGGTGTGCGAGACCTGGCTGGCTGGAGGTGGATGAGGCCTGGCTGGAGGTGTGCGAGGACTAGCTGGCTGGCTGGAGGTGTGTAAGGCCTGGTTAGCTGGAGGTGTGCGAGGCCTGGCTGGAGGTGTGCGAGGCCTGGCTGGCTGGAGGTGTGCGAGGCCTGGCTGGAGGTGTGCGAGGCCTGGCTGGCTGGAAGTGTGCGAGGCCTGGCTGGAGGTGTGCGAGGCCTGGCTGGCTGGAGGTGTGCGAGGCCTGGCCGGCTGGAGGTGTGCGAGGCCTGGCTGGAAGTGTGCGAGGACTAGCCGGCTGGAGGTGTGCGAGGCCTGGCTGGAGGTGTGCGAGGCCTGGCTGGCTGGAAGTGTGCGAGGCCTGGCTGGAGGTGTGCGAGGCCTGGCTGGCTGGAGGTGTGCGAGGCCTGGCCGGCTGGAGGTGTGCGAGGCCTGGCTGGCTGGAAGTGTGCGAGGCCTGGCCGGCTGGAGGTGTGCGAGGCCTGGCCGGCTGGAGGTGTGCGAGGCCTGGCCGGCTGGAGGTGTGCGAGGCCTGGCTGGCTGGAGGTGTGCGAGGCCTGGCCGGCTGGAGGTGTGCGAGGCCTGGCTGGCTGGAAGTGTGCGAGGCCTGGCTGGAAGTGTGCGAGGCCTGGCTGGAGGTGTGCGAGGCCTGGCTGGCTGGAGGTGTGCGAGGCCTGGCCGGCTGGAGGTGTGCGAGGCCTGGCCGGCTGGAGGTGTGCGAGGCCTGGCTGGCTGGAGGTGTGCGAGGCCTGGCCGGCTGGAGATGTGCGAGGCCTGGCCGGCTGGCTGCTTTCCTGGCTCTGGGCTCCCGCTGGTGCCCGAGTCCCCCGGCAGGCTCAGCAATCGCTCGTACCCCATTGGCTATCCCAATCAGCATGACAGCCAGGGGGCTGAGCGGCCCCTGGGGCTGGGACCCACGGCCCTTCCCTCCAGGCTGCTAGCCTAAATGCCCAGCAGCGCAGTGGGGCCAGGCTCGAGGCCAGGCCTGGGGCCGGGCGATCGCACTCGGGGTGGGATCCAAGGCCTGGTGCCAGTATCTGAGCGTTCTCACCCGGCTGTGTCCCACCGTCCCAGCTAGGGGGCCAGGCCGACTCTTCCAAATCTCCCCCCATAACCCCCGCCCTGTGCTCTGCCCCGCAGCAGGAATCCAGGGGTGGCTTGGCTGGCATGGAAACGGATGCCTAAAAACAACCCCCCCGCTGCAAGATCCGTGGCTCCTAGAACGGCGCCCCCCTGAGGATCGGCCTGGAGTTAAGTCACCTCTGGATGTATCGGGCTCCTTGTTATGAATAAAAACATGCTGCCTTTGGTAGGACACAACCAAGAGTGTGAAGTCAGGACAAATTTCTTGGAGAAGGGTAGTTACAGCCCAAAGCTGGGCCCCAAACCAGCCAAACAATGAGGACTTCGGTTTCACCCCGCTGGCCAACCATCAGTGACAAAAGCAATTCCCTCGGACACTCCAGTTTCCCAGTATTGCCACCAGCACCGCTCCTTAGGGGGAGGACTGGTTATGAAAACCGATACCCCGGTAAAAGAAAAGAAGTTCTCCTGATCCCAAAGGACCAAGTTCCAGATCCAGGTCAAATGATAACTTAGATCTTACCCAAAATACATGCTTACAGCCCATTCTTAGTAACTAAACTACAATTTATTCAAAAAGAAAAGAGAGAGTTGGGTGAAAGCTCAATATACAGACAGATTCGAGTTCAGTTTCTTGAGGTCCAGATACATAGCAGAGATGGTGAGTTTGTCGTTGCCAAAAGTTCTTTTAGAAATACTCCATAGGTCACAGTCCAATGTCCACATTCAGGGTGACTCCAGCCAGTGACGGGGGATCTCCATCCTTAAGGCTCAGGGCTTCCCCGTCTTGAAACCCAAAGCAGATCTGAGATGGAGAAGGATCATGTCCCAGGGTTTTTATACATTTCCAGCAGCCCCTTGGCCTGAGAAAACAATAGGCTTTGTCTCCCAAACATCATGGCAATTAGCACAGGGTAATGTATCCACTAACCAGTTCAGACACAGGTTACCTCAACCTTCAAAGAGACATAGAGACAATCATACGATTTCACTCAAGTGTCTTCCTAAATGTTAATACTCCTGTTTTGATCTTTGAATCAAAGCCATAGTAATAGACAAGACTTTGCTTACATGAGACCTGAGCAAACAGCCCCCCTTCTATCTCTAACAATGCCGGCTGCATTTCCAAGCTCTCTTCACTGACATACCTTCCTAACAAGGCTTTGTTCGCCGGGGGTCATGTCAGTCTGTGAGTTAATTCACTCTTTCTGGCCATGTGTCTGTGACGGTGTTCCCCATAAAACTTTATGGGGAGATGCTTATAAATGTATATATGTAACTTTCACAGCACTGTGACGGGTTGGGGCCACAGAGACCTGCTTGGTGCTGCCACCTGGTGTGCCAAGGCTACTTCTGCCCCTGCTTCCAGGCCTTTTCCAGCTTGGGACTCCCGAATCCTGTCTGTTTTGAGCCAGATTCCACTGATCTGCTGCAAACACAGACCCAGGTCCGAACCAAGTCCACTCACCACTGTAAGGCCCCTGGAAGCGCTCTTGCCTTTGACACCCAGCTGCTCAACTCCAAGGAGGTTCAAACCCTTAATAAATCCGTTTTACCATGTATAAGCTTTATACAGGGTAAACTCATAAATAGTTCGCTTTCTATTTCAAAGATAGAAAGATATGCACCACTGATCGCTGTCCCAAGGCACTAACTCGTACTCAAGGAAACTTAATAAGTAAAAAGTGATTTTAATAAGTACAGAAAATAGGATTTAAGTGAGTTCAATTAGTGACAGACAGAATTAAGCAAGTTACTTAGTAAAATAAAATAAAACACGCACGTCTATGTCTATTCAAAGTTAACACAGATAAAAGCCTCACCAGATTCGGATATTTTCCCTTTTACAGGCTGTAGAATTCGCCTGGGTCCAGCTGAGCCCAGCAGACTCTCACACCCCCCAGTGTCTTTGTCCTTTGTTCAGTTCCCCTCAGGAATGTCCTTGGGGGGGTGGAGAGCCTCTCCCTTTAGCCAGCTGAAGACAAAATGGAGGGGTTTCCTCGGGGTTTAAATAGATTTTCTCCTCTGGGTGGACACCCCTCCCTCTCCCTGTGTAGCATCCAGTTACCAAATGGAGTTGGGATCACATGGACCAGTCACATGCACAACTCAGTTCCAGACCAGCCACATTCCTGGCAAAGTTCAGATGTGGATTGGTGACTGCAAGTTCTATTGTCTGTTAAGTGCTTCTTGATTGGGCACTTAACCTGCACATTCCTTTCTCAAGAAATACAACCGATATTCATAACTTCAACTACAACAATGATACATGCATACAAACAGGAGGAATAAATTCAGTAGGTCATAACTTTCACAGAGATATGTTACATGGCACATGTAGCATAAAACATATTCTAGTTACATATATACATTTATAAGCATCTCCCCATAAAGTTTTATGGGGAACACCGTCACAGTGTCACCTTTCAATGAGATATTATATTATACTCATAACCTCACACCTACACATCCTGCTGGCCTCTGCCCGGTTATTGGACTCAGGGCGGGAGCGATCTGTCACGGTGGATTCTCCATCACTGGCCGTGGTTCAGCCGAGACCGGGGGAAGCCACCTGGCTGCATCGGTCCCAGCTGGCACCATTGGGCAGCAGAGGGTGGTCACGTCTGAGCCAGGCAGTCTCCGTCCCGCGGTGGGAGCTACCGCCGTACTGGGGTCCCAGGTGTGTGAAGCAAGTGGGAGCTTCCTCCTAAGACTGCCTAGGCTTCATGCAGTGCTAGGGGCCCTCTGCATGTGGAGTCAGTGGTGCACTGACATCCGGGTCCCAGTGTGGCCCCAGGGGGCCTGTGCTGCGGGAAGTAGGGTGGGAGGCTCAGGAAGCGATGCTGGGACCCATACTGCATCGGCTCCCAGCTCAGGGGAGGGAGCAGTGGATAACAGATGACATATGGCTGCATTGCTCCATGCATGCCTGAGTGGTGTAGCCTGTGGAACTCCCTGCTGCGGGATATCAAGCAAAGAGCAAGGGTGAATTGAAATAACAATGGATTTCACATGACTATGAACAGAAGCATGTCCAGCTGGGACATGCACTACTGGTCCCCAGGCTTCGGGCCCTGAGCCTGGGGGTGTCAGAAAGAGATTTCCTGCAGAGACGGGGTCCCAGAGTAGCCGGATCATCGCTCGGCCACTCCCCTGCCCTCCTGATCCCAAGAGGGCGGGATGATTATGATATGCGGCAGGGGGAGACGTCTCCCGTGGAGGCCGGGGGGCCTCAAAGGGGCCTATGGCACCCAGCGGAAAGTTGCGGGAGAGCGGGCATGACCCCAGAGATTGCCATAGGGAAAGAGGAGCATGGGCCACGTCTACCGCAACCCCTTTGGGTGCGGGGCTGGGCCACTCACCACCGAGGGTCACGAGTGCTCTGGAATCCGCACGGCTATTCCGAGTGCCTCGACATTGCCTGGACCTGGGTTCCCTGGGCAGGGAAGGGTCTGATGGCTGAGAGGATGGGGATGGGGGGTGGGCTGGGAGCCAGGACTCCTGGGTTCTCTGTTGCCCTTTGTCTTCCCCTCCCCAGGCAGTGACCCAAATTTGGGGTCATTTGACCAAGGGGTTCCTGAGATATCTAACCGTATGCCTACACCTCTAGATAAACCCCTAAGACTAAATATCTATCTAGCCCCATCCACCCCATCTAGCTAGCTGATTCAACGTGTCTTGCATTTGCCAGTATCAAAGATGGCTGCTCTCGTTCAATGGTGCATTAAGTAGCGCTGAAGCGGACATATTTGATCCTGGCGCTCAGGCTGAGCAGATCCCTGGGGGCGAGGCCTGATGCGCTCGTCACTCTCATGGGGGCGGCCATATCTGATAGGTTCTCTGGACTTGGGGGCGGCCATGTTGGAAGCGGGCAGAGGCCGACTGGGATGAACGTCATAGCCCGGACGGCGGCCATCTTGGAAGCGGGCAGATGAACTGGCTGCGGGTTGCGGCTGCGCCTTTGGCCAGCGTGGCCGGGTGACCCCGGAAGTGGAAGTAGCCGCCTGGGGGAGGGGCTGTCGGAACTTCCTGCCCCAGAGCCCTTGTTGTCTTGATTCCATCCCCAACAAGGGGCTGGGCGAGACCATGGTAAGGGGGGGCCCGGACTCCTGGGTTCTCTAGGAGGGGAGGGGTCTGGTGGCTGAGAGCAGAGGGGGCTGGGAGCCCGGACTCCTGGGTTCCCGGGAGGGGAGGGGTCTGGTGGCTGAGAGTAGGGGGGGCTGGGAGCCCGGACTCCTGGGTTCTCTAGGAGGGGAGGGGTCTGGTGGCTGAGAGCAGAGGGGGCTGGGAGCCCGGACTCCTGGGTTCTCTAGGAGTGGAGGGGTCTGGTGGCTGAGAGCAGGGGGAGCTGAGAGCCCGGACTCCTGGGTTCTCTAGGAGGGGAGGGGTCTGGTGGCTGAGAGCAGAGGGGGCTGGGAGCCCGGACTCCTGGGTTCTCTAGGAGGGGAGGGGTCTGGTGGCTGAGAGCAGAGGGGGCTGGGAGCCTGGATTCCTGGGTTCTCTAGGAGGGGAGGGGTCTGGTGGCTGAGAGCAGGGGGGGCTGAGAGCCCGGACTCCTGGGTTCTCGGGGAGGGGTCTGGTGGCTGAGAGCAGGGGGCGCTGAGAGCCCGGACTCCTGGGTTCTTTAGGAGGGGAGGGGTCTGGTGGCTGAGAGCAGGGGGGCTGAGAGCCCGGACTCCTGGGTTCTCTAGGAGGGGAGGGGTGGGGTCTGGTGGCTGAGAGCAGAGGGGGCTGGGAGCCTGGATTCCTGGGTTCTCTGATGCCCTTTGTCTTCCCCTCCCGCACGCCCCAGGACAGCGAGTTCTCGGACCCGGAGCTGCCCGCGGTGGGTGAGGAGTCCAAGTCGGAGAACGGCGAGAACGCGCCCGTGTACTGCATCTGCCGCAAGCCGGACATCAACTGCTTCATGATGTACGGAGACCGGGGGATGGGGGGGCTTCTAGGACGCCTGGGTCCCTGGCACTGAGCTTGCAGGGGCTGCCTGTGTCCGGGATTCAGGCTGCTGGAAGGGGGGTGGGTAACTTGCTGCCCCTGCAGGGCAAGCCCAGGGGAAACTGAGTCCAGAATCCTGCTCACTGAGCCAGGCCAAAGGCAAACCCCCCCCCCCCCCCCCCAAGGAAATTCAATGTTATAGGGGGCTGGGCAGGGGGTGCTCTGACTCTCCCATCTCTCCTACCCCTGCAGAGGCTGTGATAACTGCAATGAGTGGTTCCATGGCAATTGTATCAACATCACAGAGAAGATGGCGAAGGCCATTCGGGAATGGTACTGTCTGCAGTGCCGAGGTGAGGAACGGGGCGGGGAGCCCGGACTCCTGGGTTCTCTCCCTGGGGGTGGGGGTGGGGCTATCCCCTTGCTATTTCCGTCTGTGATGTGCTTTCCTCTCCCCTCCGCAGATAGGAACCCAGCCTTGGAGATCCGATACCGGCACAAGAAATCCAAAGAGAGGGAGCGGGAGGGCGAACGGGACCGGGCTGAGAAGGACGAGCTGAGGAAGAAGGCCCAGGAGCTGGCCCTGGACCAGAGCCGTGGGTCGAAAGTTGGTGGCCAGGTGAGGGTGTTCTGGGGGACGGGGCGCGGGATTCTATTCCGTGAGCCCGGGGGCCGCGTTGCCAGGGAGCCGAGCCGCAGGGTTCCAAGAGCGGCTCCAAGTGCCAGCCAGGCCCTGCCGGGTTCCAGTTGCTGCCCTTCCCCGTTCCTGCCCGTCGGGGGCGCGCTCTCGATCCTCCCTCTCATTCCTGCCCTTCCCTGTGGGCAGAGTTAAGGGTAAACACCCTGGGATCTAGTCTGATACCCCTGAATCCCCAGGCAGATAGTTCTGACTGAGTTGCCATGTGGCGTTATGTGCGGCCATTCCCTGCCGCCCCTCCCCAGAGGTGGCTGCATCTTGGCACTAGGCAAGCCATCCCATTTTGATTGGCAGCACTCACCTCCAGTCAGTTGTGCCAGGAGATTTTGAAAGAGACCTGACGGTTTCTTTTCCGTTCTTACTCCATAGTTCTGGAGTATGGTCTTTGGGGAGGAGAGGGGAGGTAGCCCTGAGGGGTTTGTTTGTGGGAGGGTGGCTGAGCACGGGATAGGTGCCGCTTTAGGGACGCTCCAGCGGACAAATCAGCTGGGACGAGTCTAGAGCCGTCTCCAAGCCGTAAGCTCAGTGCGGAGTCAGCCCTGCAGGAGAGCCGGGCTGTTTGATTTCCGTGGAAGTGTTTCTCGATCGGGATAAATCCTGACCCTCTGCCGCTGGGAGCGCTGTTTGATGCGTGGTTATTTCCTGCGGCCCGCCAAGCTCCCCGCGTGTCCCCCCCCCCCCCCACGTTATTTCCCGCGGCCCCCACAGTGCGCCGGGTTCCCGCTCCTCTGCCTATCTCCAGGCGCTTCCCGCCGCCAAACCACTGTTTGGCGGCGCTTAGTGCTTTCAAGGAGGGATGGGGGAGGAGCGGGGAGTGGCGCGCTCAGGGCAGGAGGCGGGGAAGAGGCAGGGCAGGGGTGGGGATTTGGGCAAGGGGTTGGAATGGGGGCAGGGAGGGGACAGGGCCTCATGGAAGGGCTGGAGTGGGGTCGGGGCTGGGGCAGTGAGGGGGTGTGTCAGTGATGCGGCCCTTGGGCCAATGCACTAGTCCTCATGTGGCCCTTGTGGTCGTTTGAGATCCCTGTCTTAGACTTTACCCTTTACAGTTATTTCTGGGTATGCTGGATAAAATGCAGACCTCCAAACTGGATTTGTGGATGCAAAGAGCTAGACTTGGTTAAAAAGTATCCACGTGTTTTGGGTGTGGAGGGTAGATTGTTGTAGTCCTTAGCAATCTTTAACGTTATTGTTGTGATGCCAAACAAATTAAAATTCTTAAAGGGCACAAAGGTCTGTTTCCAGATTACAGGGGTGTTTCCCTTTACCAGCCAACTTCGGCTTTGGCCTCGGGGGCACATGCTAAATTGCCTCTTTGCAAGGAAGAATCTAAAGGGGCTGGGGATGTTTTAGGAGAGACTGAGAGGAAGGTAGAAATCTCAAACCTGGCTTGTTTGATAGATCTCGGCAAGAGCAAGTCAGATTTGAAGGCAGTGGATGGAGTGATAATTTCAAAGATGTGAGAGTGAAAATGGTCTGTCTTTCTCCTGCCCCAGTTAAAGATGCCCCCAGTTAAGGACGCCCCTGGTTAAGGATTCCATTCTCCATCTTTCTACAACGTGCAAATTTGTCATTCTTACAGTTCTCTTATCCGCAACAGCAGATCAAGCGCTCTGCGCGGATGTGTGGGGAGTGCGAGGCGTGCCGGCGGACAGAGGACTGCGGCCAGTGTGACTTCTGCCGCGACATGAAGAAATTTGGAGGGCCCAATAAAATCCGTCAGAAGTGCCGTCTGCGGCAGTGCCAGGTCCGGGCACGGGTAAGTACGGGAGCGTTCACTTCCTGTCCTAAACACCTGTGTGCTCCGTCTGACGGGTATTACCCAGCTGCCCCGCTCCAGAGATGGCCGCATGTCATCCGAGCTGCTTACGAGAGTGTTTCTTTTCTTTCTAGGAATCATATAAGTATTTCCCAGCCTCGGTAAGTTGGCTCCATCCTTTCTGTGCCCATTTCCCTGCAGGATTCCTGGGTTCTCTCCCTAGGTCCGGGAGGGGGAGAAGGGCTAGTGGTTAGAGTGGGGGGGCACTGGGGCTGGGAGCCAGGACTTCTGGGTTCTCTCCCTAGCTCTGGGAGGAGAGTGGGGTCTAGTGGGGAAAGGGAGTCAGGTCCTATTCCCAGCTTTGCAGTTTGATCATGGACTGGTCTCGTCCCCTCTTTGTGCCTCAGTTTCCTGTCTGTGTGTGGGGCAGCCACAGGGGGAGGGGGTAGGTCTGAGGTGTCAGCAGCAGTGTCTAACCCCCTCCTGGCAGATGCTGCGGGGGCGGGACGAGGACCTGCAGATGCTGAAAGAGCAGCTGGAATCGTCGCCACCCCCGAGCCGCTGGTCGGACGACGACCTCCCGATTGACCCCGACTTATACCAAGAGTTCTGTGCTGGGCCCTTCGATGACCAGAACCTGGTGAGGGCCCACCCAACCTGCGGGATCCCACGCGCGGCAGGGCCCCGGGAGAACCCAGGCGCCGTGTGTCCAGATAGAGCGTTCTCCAAATCGTTTTACCTCTGCAGCCGTTCCTTGCTGCCCCGCCCCAGAGGTGGCTGCATCTCAATGCAGAGTGTCCTATTCCTGAATGTTCAGCCGCTGGGCTCTGTTTTCCTACTACATCTGGGGGGCTCCCTGGACAGGAGCCAGGGCTGAGGTCACTGAGGGCTCAGAAGGCCTCTGTAACCCGCTTGGGAGGAGCAGGGGGGTATCTAGGGTACATGGCCTCTCTAGCTCACTCAGGGAGGGCCGGTCTCACCCTTGTCTCCTCTCCTGCCACCCCCACCCCACCCTTGTAGCCGTGGCTCAGCGACCCGGAGGACGCCCCGTTCCTGGACCCCGTGCTCCGCAAACGCGCCGTGAAGGTCAAGCACGTCAAGCGGCGGGAGAAGAAGTCGGAGAGAAGGTGGAGCCAATTGCAGCCACCATGGAGACTTTCCCAGCTGTGGGGTGTATCCCGGCTCTGGGAGGGGAGTGGGGTCTAGGGGTTAGAGCTGGGGGGCTGGGAGCCAGGGACTCCTGGGTTCTCTCCCCGGCTCTGGCGGGGGGAGTGGGGTGTAGGGGGAGGGGCTGGGAGCCAGGACTCCTGGGTTCTCTCTCCGGCTCTGGGGGGGGAGTGGGGTGTAGGGGGAGGGGATGGGAGCCAGGACTCCTGGGTTCTCTCCCCAGCTCTGGTGGGGGAGGTGGGGTGTAGGGGTTAGAGCACGGGGGCTGGTCCCGGAGGGGCTATAGGTGGAAAGGGGGAGATGGCTTGGGGGTGGGGGGCTGCAGGGCGCTGACGCGGTCTCCTCCCCCCGGCAGAAGGAGGAGAAGTACAAGCTCACAAGCAGAAGCAGAAGCACCGGGACCCGGTCGCGGCACGCCGAGCGGCGGCCGGACACCAAGGATCCGGCCTCGCTGCACCAGTGCCTGGGCCCCGGCTGTGTCCAGCCGGCCCGCGCCGCCTCCAAGTACTGCTCCGAGGAGTGCGGCATGAAGCTGGCCGCCAAGTAAGGGCCTCAGTTTGGGGGCGCAGCCCCGAGCCCTGGAACCTCCTAGGGCCTGGGAATCCCCGGGCCCCAGCAAGGGTCCCCCAGGGCATTGGCACCCTCCCAATCACCTGGATCAGACCCACGGGACCTCCCCAGCCCCGTACTCCTCCTGGATGAGACCCATGCCTCCCCCGTCCCGGATCCCAGACCACAGGGGCTCCCCAGCCTGGTATCCCCCACAGGAGCCCCTCAGCCCGGTATCACTCCCCCCCCCAATCAGAACCACAGTGTCCCCTCCCCCACTCCCAGAAGACCCCCAGGAGCCCCTCAGCCCCGTATCACCCCCCCCCCCCAATCAGAACCACAGTGTCCCTCCCCCACTCCCAGATCAGACTCACAAGGGCCTCCCAGCCTGGTATCCGCCCCCCCCCCATCAGACCCACAGGGTCCCCGCCAGCCCCATATCCTCCCCCTTGGATTAGACCCATGGGCCCCCCCGGACCAGTATCCCTACCCCGGATCAGACCCACGGAGGCTCCCTCAGCCCCGGATCACCCCCCCCCCCCCCCCAATCAGAACCACAGTGTCCCTCCCCCCACTCCCAGATAGACCCACAGGGGCCTCCCAGCCTGGTATCCCCCCCCCCCCCCATCAGACCCACAGGGTCCCCGCCAGCCCCCATATCCTCCCCCTTGGATTAGACCCATGGGGCCCCCCGACCAGTATCCCTACCCCGGATCAGACCCAGGGAGGCTCCCTCAGCCCTGTATTCCCCCCTCCCCCCGGCAGGTCAGTCAGTCTCTCTCTCCCTCCAGCCGGATCTACGAGATCCTCCCGCAGCGCATCCAGCAGTGGCAGCAGAGTCCGTGCGTGGCGGAGGAGCACGGCAAGAAGCTGCTGGAGCGGATCCGGCGGGAGCAGCAGCAGGCCCGGCTGCGGCTGCAGGAGATGGAGCGTCGCTTCCACGAGCTGGAGGCCATCATCGGCAAGGCCAAGCAGCAGGCCATCAAGGAGGATGAGGAGGTGGGCGGGGCCCGGAGGCCTGGGCTCTGGCTCTGGGAGTGGGGGCTGGTGGGTTAGGGCGGCGGGACTGGGAGCCAGGACTCCTGGGTTCTTTCCTTGGGAGGGGAGTGGGGGCTAGTGGTTAGAGCAGGAGGTGCTGGGAGCCAGGACTCCTGGGTTCTCTCCCCCGCTCTGGGAGGGGAGTGGGGTCTAGTGGTTAGAGCACGGGGGACTCGGAGCCAGGACTCCTGGGTTCTCTCCCCGGCTCTGGAGGGGGAGTGGGGTCTAGTGGTTAGAGCAGGGGGGCTGGGAGCCAGGACTCCTGGGTTCTCTCCCCCGCTCTGGGAGGGGAGTGGGGGCTAGTGGTTAGAGCAGGGGGGACTCGGAGCCAGGACTCCTGGGTTCTCTCCCTGGCTCTGGGAGGGGAGTGGGGTCTAGTGGTTAGAGCGGGGGGACTGGGAGCCAGGACTCCTGGGTTCTCTCCCCAGCTGTCCTTTGCTCAGGGATCCCCCGATGGCGGGCGGCGCTAACAGGGCCCTCCCTGCTCCCTCCCCGCAGACCAACGAGGGAGACAGCGACGACACCGACCTTCAGATCTTCTGCGTCTCCTGCGGGCACCCCATCAACCCCAAGGTGGCACTGCGCCACATGGAACGTTGCTACGCCAAGGTACGCTGCCCTGCCCCGCGTGGCCCGTGAAACACAGACTCTCTCCTTGTCCTCTTCTCCCCCCCCCCCCCCCCCCCCGCTCCGCCCCAGAGGTGGCTGCATCTGACGGCCGTGCGGCGTTATGTGCGGCTGTTCCCGTCTTGTCCCCATCCCGGTGCACTGACAATCCCTGTGTTCTCCCTTTCCCCGCAGTACGAGAGCCAGACGTCCTTCGGCATCCATGTACCCAACCCGCATAGAGGGGTGAGTCCCAGCCTGTGGGGGGCGTGCTTCAGATTCGTCCCCCGGGGGGCGTGCTTCAGATTCGTCCCCCAGGGACCATATGGGCTGACATAGTCCGACTCTAAATCTTCCCCCACCAACCTGACCCCTTGGCTCCCCCCCACCTATGGTTCCCCCAGTGACTCCCCCTGGTCCCGCGTCACTGTAATTCCCCCGCGGGATGTCATCCGTTGTCTTCGATTTCTACAATCCTCCTCTCTGCCTCACTCCCATGCACCTTCATAGATTCCTCGACCCGTAAGGTTAGAAGGGACTGCAAGGTGCACCTAGTCCGATTCTCGACCACGTCGCAGGATTTAAACCATCCAAGACAGATGCTCCGGCCTCCGCCTGAAACTCTCCTCGGAGGAGCTGCCACGACCTCCCGAGGCCTCGGGTCCAGCGTCCGGCTGCTCTTCCCGGCCGGACGTTTCCCCCGAGATTGAATCTCAATCCGCTGGGCTGTAGTTTGACCCCACGGCCTCTTGTCCTGCCCCCTGGGGCCAGAGAGACCGACCCGTCTCTGCTCTACGGCAGCCTTTCGAGTGTTCGACGATCGCTCTCGTGTCACCCCGATCTCTCTTCCAAACCGAGCGTCCCCCGCTCCCTGCAGCCTTTGCTCCCGTGGCTGGCGTCCCACCCCTTTGCTCGGCTTTGTCGCTCGCTTCCGGATCCTACCCAGTGTCTCCACATCCTTCCTGTGCGTCGGGCACCGAAACTGGGCACCGTCCTCCAGCTGAGGCCTAGCCAGGGCCGAGCAGAGCGGTTCTGTCACCTCCTGCGACTCGCAGGCCGCGCCTCTGTTAACGCAACTGAAAATTGCACCTGCTTTTTTTGCAACAGCATCAGCGGTGATCCCTTGAGGTCGAGCATGATCTGTTCCACAGGGTTTGTTTTTCATGGGCCTTTGGGTGACCGAGGAGTCCGATCCTTGAGCCGCAAGCTTGTTGGCCGACGTTGCAGGTGGGGTTGGAAGGACAGGGCTGGCCCGCGATTGCTGCGGGACAGTCGTCTGTTCTTTTCTTTTCTGGCATTTTTCTGCGACCAGGACGAGGCGATTTCCTCCAAAGTGACGTTCCCCTCTCTGACACGTCTTCACCAGTTATCCCTATCCTGAGCTGCTCTGTGTGGGGTCAGTGCCACATCTCTTGACGTTTATCTTGAGGGCGTTGGCCTCGGAGAGGACACTGACATGAGTACGACGATCCGCCCACTTTATGTTGAGGCTGTCCCAGAGAGAGTGCTGGGGCTGGCGTTCCAGGTGTTTTCTGTCGGTCACCCAAGTCTCACAGCCGTAGAGGAGCGTTGGGATTGCCCCCGCTTTATAAACGACAAGTCTCATGTGCGTTCTGATGTCGTGAATGTTGAACACCCGGCGAGACAGTCTGCCAAAGGCAAGCCTAGCACGGCGAATTCTGTGCTGGATCTCGACGTCCCTGTCAGCCCTCGGTGAGCGATGGTCCCAAGAGAGGCAGAGTCTTCTACATTTTCCAGTTCTTCTTTGTCGACGTAGCTCTTCCTTGCTGGGTCTGACGATTGACCTGGGGACTGGCTGGTGGAGAACTTTTGTTTTGCCGATGTTCGGAGGTAGCCCTAGGCTTTAGTAAGTTTCAGAGACGCGATTAAGGGCTGTTTGTAGATCCTCCTTTGAGTGTGCAACTACAGCACATTCATCTGCGTACCGGAGTTCGGTTATTGTTGCCGATATTGGTTCCGGCCGGGAGACGAGAGAGGTTGAAGAGGTGGCCGTCAGGCCGATATTGGATGCCGATGCCCTGGGGTAGACGGCCTTGGGTTAACGTCACGCCAGGTCGGACAACAAAGGACTCAGGGAAAGCCACTGCACAAGATGGAGGCAGTCATCCGGTCGTGGAGGAGTCTTACCATGGTGATCAATTTGCCTGGGCAGCCAAACTTTGACATGGTTTCCCACAGAGCCTCACGGTTGACAGAGTCGAAGGCGTTGGTCAGATCAATTCAAGGCCAAGGCAGCTCCTGTTGTTGTTCTTGGCATTTTTCCTGGATCCGCCTGGCTGTGGCAATCATGTTGGTGGTGCCTCGTGATGGTCCCGAAGCCGCACTGGGACTCTGGCCGTACTTCCTCTGCAAGAGGAAACAGGCGATTCAGTGAGATTCTAGCAAGAATCTTCCTGGCGATGGAGAGGAGGGCAATGCCCCGATAGTTGCCACAGTCGGCCCTGTCTCCCTTTTTGAACATGGTGATGGTATTAGCGTTACGTAAGTCAGCGGGGATTTCTTCGGTGCGCCAGGTTTTGAGGAGCAGCAAACGAAGCTTGTTGGTCAGTGTTTCTCCCCCGCTTTCAGTACTTCAGCTGGTTCGCCATCAGGACCTGGTGCTTTATTGGGTCTTCGTTTGATTGTGTTGCAGACCTCCCCAGGTGCTGGTGGTTTGGCAAGAGTTTCCCAGGTTGGGTGCCGAGGGATGGAGTCGCTGGTGTCGTCAGTCAGTCGTTTCTCGATTTGGAAGCTTTTGGCCGTGTTCTTTCCAGTGCTCGTTGATGGATCCGTTCCCTTTAAGAAGGGCACCACCGTCTTCGGATCTCAGCGGCGTGAGGCCACGGGAGCGTGGTCCGCACAGGGGTCTTTGTCTCGCAGAAAAAAGCTCGCATATCAAGTCGGTCAGTGAACGTTTGGCTCTCTTTTACTTTGTCCTCCCACCATTTGGTTT